>BQKN01056687.1:0-18099 GCA_022839385.1 Asparagus kiusianus
GCTTTGGATATGATTGCCCCTATTCCTTGTCGGTGTAACGGGACCTGGAACGACTTTTGTTCTGTATTCCTTCACTCCTTCAGGCTATTCGGTGCTTTGTCGAATGCTTGTAAGGATTCCGGTGCTGCATTTATTGTCTGACCGTTGTCGGAATTTGAACTTTGAAGTCGATTCCTGATTTTCCAATCTTTTAGCTCGTGCTCATTGGTTCGACGTACAACTAACCCTCGATTGTTGGCGTTGAGTCTTCATTTGTGACGCGTTGTCCGGCGTCGTGTTATTGAGTTATCCTTAAGAATAGAAAAATATTCTCCAGGAACTTCTCAATAAAAATAGGGAATAGTTTATACTCGTATACCTTATTGGAGTATTTCCGTGCTCAAAATGAGCTGAACGGGCTTGAAAATGAGCCAAAAAAGGCAGTAATTTGACTCGAAAAAAATTTCTTCCGTTCCTTCCGAATGTGTGGGAGAGACAGGCATAAACCAAGGATGAGACCCTCAGTTGATTTGAAGTCGTTTCGACGCTTAATTCAGTCTCTTTTGAACTGATTTGGACTGGTCCGGTTCGGTTCAACTTGGTCCGGTTCGGTTCAACTTGGTTCACCTTTATAAAAAGGGGTCCATTTTTTCTTTTTCTCCTTTTCCTCTTCTCCTCTCTAGGGCCGGCCCCCCCTCAACCCTCTTTTTTGATTTTCTCTTCCCTCGAGCGTCTTTTCTCCTCGAAACTTTGATAGTTGTCCCAGATCTAGGCTTCCTTTTGATCTTGGACTGAAAAATCCCTCGAAAAACCATTTTTTAGAATTTCTCTCAGGCCCCTCGAGCACGTGGTGAAAGTTTCCTAAAAGATCCCATCTTTATTGGATCTCGAGCCTTTCTTCAGGTAAATCCTCCACAATTTTGATCTTTTTCATGCTCAATTTAATTTATGTACTTGTGGGATCGCATGTGAGGGTTGAAGGTGTGATTTGATGCCTCGAGTTAATCTTTCAAGGGGGTAGATCTGATAAAAAAGTGGTCTTTTTCTAGATCTGACCTCTTTTAAATTATTTTGCAGCTTGTCATGTCGCGCGCTACGAGAGGTCGTTCCCCTGCTATGCCGGCTGATGGCGCGCCTCCCTCCTATGCTGGTGAGCTATTTTTGGCAGTATTTGGAAATTTACAAATTAGTCCCTATTTTCTTGTAAATTTACAAATTGGTCCCATTTTACCCCACGTTGTTCTCCTTGGCGAGGCAATCGGGAAGAGCCTTGATTCTCCTTGGTGAGGATCGACGCTTTTGGCATATTTGGAAATTTTGCAAATTAACCCCTCTTTTCTTGAAAATTTGTAAATTGGTCCATTTTACCCCACGTTGTTCTCCTTGGCGAGGCAATCAGGAAGAGCCTCGATTCTCCTTGGCGAGGATCGACACTTTAAAGATATGTTTTGCTTGGTCAAAACTATATCTCAAAATTAAAGGGGGCGATTTGACGCTACATTACGCTTTATAAGGCAGGGATATGTTGTCGACATACCCTGTTTTGTGATTGCACAATGTGGCCAAATCGTCTCACCCTTTATAAGGCAATGACTCTATCTTAGCTATTTGTAAGATGAGTTCAATTTCCTTTTATAATCGAGACTCACCAGTGTTTGATTGTCTATTTTGCAGTGGGGTATCCTTCTGGCTCATTCTCGTCCCACGCAGTATATGGGCGTCGTGGTGAGTATTACTCGATTTCCAACGATCCTTCTCCTATTCCAGCTACTCCTCAGTTTGTTTCGGGCACATCTACTGAGGTTACCCAAGTGGTGAAGGAAGGTGGGCATCGAACTCTTCGCCAGCTGATTACAGATGCGCCTTTCGTGAAGGACGCCAGCTCTACCCAGCCTCTTCGGAAGAGCGATTTCTTGTTTGGCGATTCTGTCGACGATCCAGATGCCGTATTCATTGATGCTGAGCAGTGGCTCCATAAGATTGGCAGCAGATTCATGTACTTGCCGGAGATTCCTCGTCATCGTTCGTTGACTGAGCTCAGGCGTCAGGCTGTGACACGGGAGATGTCGTGGCACTTGACGGAAGATCATGAGAGTGTCCATTGTGGCTACATCACCCATCAGGCAGCTCCTGGCTCGAGCAGGAGTCACATCACTGGATTGCATCCCGGAGTAGTGGGACTAGATGCGCCACCACGTAACGAGCTCTTCGCCATCGCTTCTACTTTGAGGAACCGTCTTGCTGCTCTAGGACGTGAGATGCCCGACCGTTATGAGACCCTATGGGACCTCACTTGTCATTATCACATTGCTTTGGCGCAGTCTGAGCCTTTAGCAAAGAGAACCAAGGTATGTGTGAGTCTGAGGCAGTTTGCCAATTATCTGTTCAGGAATCTGAAGAGCAGCTCCGGCGAGGATATTTGTGAGTTAGCCACACTCACTCCCTCAGAGGTGAATAATCTAATGAAGAAGACCGACTCTCATTCTTATACCGCTAGCAGTCCTGAGGGTGGTTTCTCCGCAGGGACCAAGTTCAGGTCATTCTTATGGCATGCGACCGTCACGATCCGACCGATGACTCTTCTTGCCGGCTTTCTTGCTATCTGGTTGAAGAAGTGTGTGGTTTCATATCAGTCTTGCGACGCCTTGCCACTGGAGGTACTTTACCCAGCAGTTCAGCTCACCTATAAGAAAGATCTTTCACTTCTTCCGGCGATGGTGACTAACATTCATCGAGGACTTCGACAGCTTTCCAGTGCCTTCACACGGAAGGAAACCGATTCGCCAGGTCAGATTCCCACTCTAAAGGTGGAGCTTCCATATGCTTATTTGATGGCTTGGTTCGTCCTTCACCGTTCAGACATGATGTCAGTGCCGAACACCATAGACCACTCTGTTCCCCTGCTACAGTTGCTTGAGAATGGCAGGTGGGAGGGCCGCGGATTCTCTGACGTCAGACAGCAGCTGCAGGTCCACAAGTGTTGGGCATTCTCCACTTGTTTTCCGCAGTTCTCCGGCCGATACGGCGAGTGCTTGATAGATGATGAGAAGACGAGAGAGTACCGGACTCACTTAGACATCGGCTGCTTCAACTGGCTAGTGAACATTAGGCCCGGCTATCTGATCTTCCGGGTGAGGGATCAGTGCTTCATAGAGCCATATCTACCTTGCCGATTTGCTCGCCAGTTTGGCTATGATCAGCTCTACGTCGGGAATCCTCGTCAGCAGTTTTGGACCCATAGTGGTTTGGTAGACGGTCTCCGTGCATGGTTGTGGACCGTGACTGGCTGTACCGGTGCTAAGTTCAGCCTCCCGAGTATTGACCGGCAGTTGAACCTTACTTTCTTGAGCTGCAAGTGGTTATTAGCAGCTAACAAGACTGTCCCCGTGAAGCCGATTGCAGAGATAGAGGCTGAGGAGGCTTCTCAGCTTGATTCCCGTAGGATTCGGGAGAACGCTCGGGCACAGAGGATACGGAACAAGACTCGCCGGATTGATGAAGAGGGCCAGAAGACATTCCATTCCACAGACGAGGCTTCAGGCGGAGATCCTGAAGATTATGATGACTCTTCTGAGCGAGGTTTGTACTTCATCTTTTCTTCTGTCTTCCAGAATCATTGAACTAACTGTGGTTTGATGTTTCAGGGACCACAACCGACCAGGATGAAGAGTTCCGTCCTCCTCCCCGGGCGAGACCTTCGATCCCCATTGCTAGGCGGAAGAGATTGGCCCGTAAGCCACGTGCAGCTTCCCGAGCCTCAGATATGGATCTGGCTGGTGACGATCCTGCTAGTGACAGAGGTAACATCTATCTCGAGGACCATTCCCTTGGTTATTCAGCACATTGACTTATACTTTTCCATCTCTATATAGGAGTGCGTGGAGAGAGTCCCGATCCTATTCCTGTATCTCCCGATGAGTTTGACCCACCACCCCCTGTAGAGAGGCCTACAGGGGTTGCTGACATCAGAGAGGAGGTCAATGTAGGACCTGATTCCGTGAATCAAGGTACATCTAACATTGACAACGTATTTCTTTAGATAATACACCAATGAATTTGGGGTATCCTCTAATTGTTTTCTGCTTCTTGCTCCTTCAGATAATTTGTAGGAGGCGAATCTTGGAAATGAAGAGGTTGATGCGCCCAGGAAAGGTAATTCATTCCCATTGGTTGTGGTCTCTTCATTCTTCTTTGGCACTTACATTCTTTTATGTCAGATTTCTCCATTGATGATTTTGACGAGGGAAGCTTGTTTGCGGACACTCCTATGATGCGCTACATATATAGCTCTCCTCAGATCGATGACCAGTTACCAGGGGATATGTTTTCTGAGCCCGCTTTCGCTGAAAATCCCGAGGATGGTTCCTTCGAAAGTATGTGCCTCTTTTTGAGTCAATTATAGGACTAGCCAATTTTGACTAATACGGCTATAATGAGACGCCTCTGTGAATTCCGTTTTGAATTTGACAGGAGCTTTTGCTGAGGAAAATCCTATTGAACCAGCTGCGAGACCAACTCCACAGTTGATACATCTGCAGCCGTCACATCTTCACCACTACCCCCAGCGGCTCGGGAAGGTATGAATTAAGTAACTGAAAGTATTACTCATTTATTTCTTAAGGCCACTTTTGACGAATTTTTCCTTCTTTGTGTAGGGGTTTCTTCTCGGCTCCATGTCCTTGTGAAGGAGTTGCTATCAGATAATGATCCTGAGAAGATCGTCATCTGTATAGAAGTCCGCTCCTTCTTCTCCTTCGTGAATGCTATGATTGGCAAGCTCTTCCACGATGGACTTTCCCTTCCCCAGTTCAAGCCTTTCCTAGATCCCAGAATTAATTCAATAAGAGAAGCAGGATATCCAGATCTGGCGAAGGCTATAGTCGACGACCTCGACTGTTTAGAGCGTGAGCTTCAGACGTTTCGTGAGCTCCGGGATGCAGGTGCCTCCTCCTTTATTGCTGTTGAGCTGGATGCTCGCCTACAGTCACTGCGCGAGACCCAGATGGTTGCTGAGCTCGAGATTCAGATGCAGCGGGACCGAGTAGATCGAGTTGGGACCGACCTTACTGCTAGATTGTCTTCGCTTGCCGAGCTCGACCTTTCTGTTACCTCTTGTGCAACCGAGATAGACCAGCTCAGAAGAGCACTCCGTGAGAAGGAGGGGGCCATGGATATTCTTCAGATGACGAGAGCACAGGCTCAGCAGACCTGCACTGCTGTATCTGATGAGTTGACATCCTTGAGGCAGAAGCTAGTCGAGACAGAGGAGATTGCTTCGAAAACTTCAGCCACCACTGAGGATTCTATCAGAGCTGAGCTTAGACAAGCTTATGATGAGAAGCTGTCTAAGATTAGTCAGCAGATTTTTGACCATGGGCATGATGTATGATTTTGTTTACTGAGTACTCTGACTTTTGATTCTCTTTTAGTGACACTGGTCTTTTTATCTTTATTATGATTCGTCATTCCGTTTGAAATGATTGACCACAATACTCATAG
Source organism: Asparagus kiusianus (assembly GCA_022839385.1). Lineage (NCBI taxonomy): Eukaryota > Viridiplantae > Streptophyta > Magnoliopsida > Asparagales > Asparagaceae > Asparagus > Asparagus kiusianus. Next base: position 5,479 of record BQKN01056687.1, read on the forward strand.
GATTTTTAGCAAACCCTCAGCCATCAACGGGTTTGATATGCCTTTACCGACCACCGTTTGAGTCGGGCTAGCATGCGAGTTGTTTAAATCCGTTCGCATGTAACGTTATGCTCAGAGATTGAATTCTCTGAGACTTTGTGCTATGATGTCGAATACATAGACTTCGCCATTGTTACGGGAATAGGCTACCCGGCGACACGTGTGAGGTGTTGGCTTTAGGATTTTTGGCCAACCCCCAGCCTCTAACGGATTTGATTAGCCTTTACCGACTACCGTTTGAGTCGGGCTGGCGTGCGGATTGTCTAAATCCGTTCCGCACGTCACGTTAAGCTAAAAGAGTTAACCCTTTTAGTGCTATGATATTGAATACGTAGACTTCGTCTTTTTCTTGTGAAAAGACTAAACAGCAACGTGTACGAGACGTTGACTTAGAATTTTTGGCAAATCCTCAGCCTTTAACGGATTTAATGTGCTTTTACCGACTACCGTTTGAGTCGGGCTTACATGCGAATTGTTTTAATTCGTTCCGCATGTGACGTTGTGCTAAGGGAATGAACTCCCTTAGACTTTGTGCTACAACTTGGAATATGTAGACTTTGCCATTGTTATGGGAATAGGCCACCCAGCAACGTGTCTTAGACGTTGGCTTATCCCTACTTAGGCTTTGGGATAAATGTCCCCAGAGTCAGACTCTGGTATCTCTTTCTACGGGTAGAGATTAAACCGGCGGCGCGTATTAGACGCCGACATATCCTTTCTTAGGATTCAGGATGAAATTCCCCACGCGTGTAAGGCACGGATTTTGGTGTTATTAATAACAACCAGCCACAATGTTGAATATGTGGACGAGTATTCTTTTTAACGGTTAAGAACTAACCGGCTGCGCGTGTTAGGCGCTGACTTATCCTTGCTTAGGTTTCAGGATAAAATACCCCAGAATTGAACTCTGGTGTCTTTTTCAATCGGAAAAAGACTAAACCGGCAACGCGTGTTAGGCGCAGACTTATCCCTTCTTAGGATTCGGGATAAACTTCCTAGGATGAATCCTAAATTGGAAAAGAGTTGGTGTGGGAAAGGAAGAATTTTATATTCTGTTTCCCGAGCAAGGAAAGAAGAATTTTATATTCTGTTCCTTGATTCTGGAAAGGAAGAATTTTATATTCTATTTCCAGGGAAAGAAAGAAACTAGAAGTGGGATCTCCACTCCGAGAATCCGGAAGATCTAGATAAACTTACCTTTTATAGGATTGGTTATCTGATCGAAAAATGAGCTCTTCGTTTATCGAAGTAAAATTTTAACTTCGGTTATAACCATGCGACAGTTTAACCAAAGAGAAAGAAATGGAGTTCTTTCGTTTATTGAAAGAGGACTCCGGACTGAAAGAGGACTTTTTCGGTGGACCCACTATCAATTGAAATCGATCAGTGAGGGATTTTGGTGGAAAAATAAATTTGGGTTATTCTCTAGAATATTAAGTGTAATATTCTTCGAGGAACTTCCCGATAAATGAGTTGTCCTGAACGTACTAGGGATAGTACTTTTTCAGGAACTTCCCATTTATTGGCATTAATTGCCTGCTACCCTCTAAAGAAATTAAGCGGTAAGCACCGTTTGAATAAACTGTGTCTATTACAAATGATCCTTCCCACTTAGGTTCGAATTTACCTTTCTTCTTAGAGGTGAGGATTATTGGTCGACGAGCAGCGAGGACCAGATCTCCTTCCTTGAAGCTTCTTTGGCGAACCCTTTTGTCAAAAGCTCTGGATATCCTGGCCTGATAGAACTCAATGTGTTGTTGAGCTTCCAAGCGCCTTTCGTCCAGCCTTTCGAGTTCTTTGAGACGCTTCTGATGCCGCTCTTCGGTCGTCATCTCCGTTGCGAGAGCGATCCGAAGGGAGGGGATTTGAATTTCCAGGGGTAGCACAGCTTCACATCCGTACACCAATGAATATGGGGTGGATGAGAGTTAGAATTTGACAATAAAAGCTTGAATGTGGATTTCTTATTCATCTCTTCTATAGTGGCTGGGTTATCCTTAAGAATACCACGCGTGATATTCTTGCAGGAACTTCCCGATACATTATTCATCCACCCTCAGCTTTCCTTGCAACGCTGGGTTTGTCATTACAATCAGTTATATGACCGGGTTATCCTTGAGAATATAACAATCCTCCAGGAACTTCCCGTCAATAGTAGGAAATAGTTTAGACTCCTATACCTATTGGAGTGTAGGAAGGAGCAGTTTATACTCTTATACTTGTCGGAGTGGTGTTAGCCGTTCTCATTCAGTTTGTTTTACTATTGAGACGCCGGCTTCAACCAAGGCTTGTATCGTATTTTTGAGGGTATAGCAAGTCTCCGTGGAATGAAGAATCCTCCTATGGTACCCACAATATTTTGGATCTGAACTCCGGTTAGCTTCCTCCTGATCTCTGATGGGTGGGAGCTTGATTTTGTCATTTTCCAGAAGATATTTAAGGATGGCTGGAACATCATCGTCCTTGAAGGAGTATCGTTGCATCTGAAGTGACTGTTGTGGCGATCGCTCCCGTAGTTGTCGTTGTGATGTTTGGTCAGTAGCGAACCTGGGTATGGACTCTGGTTGGCTTTCCTCAACTCTCTTTCTTTTGGGATAACGTCTAGTCGAAGTGGTGACAGACTCGATTTCCTTCTGCTTTTTGTCTTCATCTCCATCTCTCTTTGAGTGATGGTGAGAAGAAGGAATTGGGCTACCCCCAGCGTCATTGAAGGGTGTGGTCATATCACCCCCAGCGTTACCGAGGGGTGAATCAGTCTTGATCGCCATATTCAGATTCGGACTGTTGTCATTTGTCCTGTGTGGAATAGGCGTGGCTGGTGTAGCGCAACATTTACACCTTTCAGCTTGCAACTTTCTTATTTGTCGCATAGCCAATTCCATCTTATCCTCAAATTCTTCTTTCTGCTTGATTAACGCTTCTTGAACTATTTTAGTGAGCTGGTCAGGACTAATGTTGAACGCATCCCTAGTATTCTTAGAAAGACGTGATAACTCGTGTAGAGTTACTTTTACTGGGATGTTAGCCAATTGGGTCATAACCTCGAAGTGGTAAGGAATGTTTGAATCTCCCGGTTTATCTCTTCCAATCTGCTGATTGACTCGAGACTGCCTCGGGTTTGGAACATTTTGGTGCAGGGGCTCCTGTCGGTTTCCTTCAGCAAATACGGGGGAAGTTATGATCATCCCTGCCTCAGCTAGTCGATCAGAGACATTTGGATATTTGAACCGATGTTCGTTCCCATTTCTGGTGGTTACGAAAGTTTCATGTTCATTGTCAGAAAATGAGAAAGCAGGAATTGCTTCGTCGTCTTCCTCTGGAATAGCAGAAATTCCGTAACAGGATTTTCCCTTACCTTTTGATTTCCTTTTGGATGATGATCCGACCCACTGTTCATCTTCAATGAGATCCGGATGAACCCAGAGGATTTCGCCATTCGGGGTTGTGTGTGGTACAAGTCCCTTTTGGCGCTGTCCGTGCGGGTCGTCGTTCACCGTCTTCATCCCGACTTTGGTGACGCGCTTTGGCTCAAACCAAGTCGTGGGCACCGATCCGAAGCTGATTGACACTGCGTTTGCACCCACGTTCTTTGCAGGCTTCGGAGTTATGACTCCCACATCAATTAAAGCCTGGATCTTGTCCTTGAGTTGGTAGCAAGACTTTGTTGGGTGGTGGACTGCTCTGTGGTACGCGCAGTACTTCGGGTCCGTCACCTTCGTGGCTCCTTCATGATCCACGATCGCCGGCAACTGGATTTTGTTATTCTCCAACAAGTACTTGAAGATGCCGGGGACTTCATCATCTTTGAAGGAGTAGACTTTGGGAAACCTCGGCTCCGAAGACTTTTGCTTCTGAGACCGCTGCTGCTAATGTGGCTGCGATTGCTGTGGAGCTCGTTGCTGCTGCTGCTGCTGTTGCTGAGGTTGCAATTGAAAGGTTTGGTTAGCATCAACAGCATTAACCTGAGCTTTACCTTTTCCTTTCTGGTTGAAGTTCTGCTTCGGAGGGTTTGTAGCCGGTTGGCCTCTCTCCGCCTTCTTCCTCCTGAGGAATCGCTCAGCTTGCTCGCCTCGGACCTTCAAGTCCTTCCATGTCTTGGATGGAGCTGTGCCCATCGCTTCCAAAACATCCAGCGAGAGGTTGTTGTGGCAGGTCTGAAGAATAAACTCCTCGCTGATCGGGTCCCGGCAATTCATCGCCTTATTCCGGAACCTTTTGACGAAGACTTCGACCAATTCTCCGTCCTTCTGCTTCTCATCGAGCAATGTCCCGATAGAGATTTCAGTGTCGTCGTCGAAGAAATTCGCAAGGAATTTGGTCTCCATGTCGTCCCAGCTGTTTATGCTTCCTGGTTTGAGGCGACGATACCAATCGAAGGCAGCTCCGCGAAGAGTGCCGACGAATGACCGCACCATCAGAGGCTCATTACCCGAGATGACTCCCAAGTGCGATTTGAAATAAATCAAATGCTGAGTTGGTGAACCCATCCCATTAAACGGCGTGAAGTTGATTAGACTAAACTTTGCCGGATATGGGATCGATTCCCACTCTCTTGGGTAAGGACAGGGAATGCCCGTCTTTTTAGTCTCTTGAGCAGAAATCAATGTATTGATTTTGCTTTCGAGGTTCTTAATTTTCAGGCTTTCACCTGTGTCTTCGCTAGCATTATTGTTACCATCCCCTGGGTTAATAGGAGGGTTATTGACGTTACGAGCTTCATTTGTATCCTCATCTTCCAAGTTGTTCTGGTTTTGACGACTTGGTTCCCCTTGTTGGTTCCTTAACGCTTGGATCTGTTGGTCATGCATCTCTCTCATGTTCTGCATGGCCATCTGCATCTCGAACCGAAAGGTTTCCTGTTGTTTGGCAATGGCATCTTCAAGCATCTTGGCCACTTGCTCCGCGCTTATCATGAACGACTCGCGGGGTTGTCCTTCACTGGACACAGTATTGTCAGACGCAACGGCTGAGCCAGCGTCTGATTCTTCATCTTCTGAAGGTACTCTTGTCCGGACCCTATCGTACGTTCCTCGCTTGATGGCCCCAGACTATAAACGGGTCCTGGGTCGGGATGCTTCTGGAATCGTCTCGGGGTTATCCTGAGCCGATGTTCCTCTGTTGGTCATGTTGACAGTGACCCTTGAATGTTCACCGTCTTCGACCATCGTTCTTTTTCTTCAGAAACGCCTGGGCCTTGGCTTTGGCGCTTCATTGCTGAGTCTCTCGAACACGGAAACTCTTTCGGGGACTGTCTTTACACAGTTGCACTCAGACAGTACTGCCCGAATAAGTTTTGAACACGGACATTGAGCTTCAAACCTCTGAGGGCTTCTCTTTCTGGATTTGCTCGTACCCGCAACACGATAGTACAGCTCATCCGTTTGAAAGTCGGAGCAACCTATCGTGTGTGGGCACGATTTCTCAGGTATAATGTCATCATCCTCGGACGACAACATTTTCTTCTGAGGATTAATTGCCTTTTTCGGGCTCTCGAGAGTTATACGCCTCGAAACGCGTCTTCGTGGACGTGAATCTTCAGCGGAATCTTGCATTTGAATGCGCAAAGTTGTGCGCTTGGGTGCCACAGTTTTCTCCAAGTGTTGAGGGTTACGGCGACCCCCAGCGTGTTGCATTGTTGTGGGCTTCTTCATTGGCCCCAAGCGTTCTTGAACTGGAGCTTTACCTCGTTCCTTCGGAAGTGGACCGAGTCGCTCCAAAACGGATTTTTTCTTCTGGGATGGTCCTGCGGGATCTCCCAGGGCAGTTGCGGCAATCACCGGCTGTTTGGGTTGCTTTGCCGGGTGTTGAATCTTTGGAGGCTGCGGGTCTTGCTCCTTAGCCTGAACCGCTTCAGACTTTGGCCTCCAAACCTTGCGAGTTGGTGGCGGCTTCTTGACCACCTCCTTCTGCAGCTTCCGACGGGCTTCTTCAGCTTTGGCCCGTGCTTGCGCCGATAACGCGCGGCGTTTGCGGATGCGCTCCTCCAAAGTCGAGCGATTCCGTTTGACACGGACCCACTCCATAGTTGATGGTTTAGAGGAACCACCCTACATTTGCTGTTGAGGCTGCTTGCCTCGTTTGTTCTTCAGATCCGCATGATAGCGGACCCCGTCAACGGACTCAAGGGCCTTGGCGAATTGCTTCACGAGGCGTTGACGCTGCCTCTGGCGGGCTCTCTTGGAGAGAGTCACCACGCCTTCAATGGCGGATTTGACCTTCTTTGAGGTCGGTAGGGCCTCACTCAACGCAGCTTCGGCGTCGATTGGGGTGAGGTCGTCGTTGGTGGCTTCAACTTCATCGCACCAACGCACCTTTCTCCTAGAGGAGAGCTTTTGGGACTTCTTGGACTTGGGGGAGGAGGTAGATCCAGACGAGGAGACGTATTCCTCGTACTTCTGTTGGTCGAATTCATACTTGACCTCCTCCACAACCGGGATCGAGATCCGTGGCTGCGACGCTCCAGCTTCGGCAGCGAAGCTGTTGGCTCCCACTGTGGTCGCCAGATTGTTCGCGTGAAAAATCGTGTTCTTCTTCATTGAGGATTCCATTACAAACTTTGAAAACAATTTTATGCGTTTTACAAATATCCGGTCTTTTTATAAGAGCCGGTTACAATGGAGATCGAAATAAAGAAAGAAACAAAAAATTACAACTTTCCTTTGAACAGATCGCGAGCTCCTGTTTTGCGGTCGCTCGCTTTGTGGGGTTCTTTGCCTGCGCCGGGGTTATGTGCCGTGGACCACCGCGTGATCTCGATCCAAACAGATCTACGACGTATTACGGGTACTATCTCGCCAAGGAGATAATAGCCGGGAGGGATCGTTTCGCCAAGGAAACGACCGCTCGAATCTCGGGATCAAAGGCCAAGCTTTGATCCGGAGTGTAGGGACGTAGATCTGAGGATTAAGCTCTTTCGGATTCCTGCCTTTTTTGGTGCGGGTGCTCGCCAAGAACTGAATCCAAGTGTCCAAGCTTCAAGCCTTCACAATTCCAAGTTGAGGTGACAATCCGGCAGAGTTTCGGCTCTTTAGAAGTTCAACCAAAAGTCCTCCAAAATGAACAACCACCCCCCCTATTTATAGCCTCTCTGAACTGTGCGTTTGTGCACAAGAGAGAGGGGGGGAGTCGGGCCACCTCAGGGTGGCTCGGCTCATGCCGAGCCACCCTGAGGTGGCTCGGCCTTGGCCGAGCCACCCTGGGGTGGCTCGGCTTGGGCCGAGCCACCCCGGGTTGGCTCGGCTCGAGCCGAGTCCCCGGGTGTGTTTCGTTTCCCGTCGTTTTCCCGTTGTTCGGTTGTGTCCGTGATTCGGTTGTTCATTTGATTTGTTCGGGTTCTTGATTTGATAGCCCGAGTCCTCATTTGACAGTAAATCCGCCTCGGTGTTTGAGTTCAAGTCCGTTTTGTTGTTGGACGACTCGTTAACTTTCTGAACCGTTGGATTGGTTCCACACGCGAACGCATCACATTGCTTGCGTGCCTCATCGCCTCGTTGGCTTGTTTCGTCGCTCGAACGTCCGTTGATTTGTCGGTTCCTTGTGTCGAGCTATGCTAAGGGACCTATAGGCAGTTTTATACGCCTACAGAGATTGAATTTGAAAGATGCTAACGTTGGTTAGATATTGAGAAGGAGAAGAACAAAGCATTGACCAAGAGGAAGGAAGACAGAGGAGAATGTGGAGTTAAGAGAGAAATTTAGATGAGAGCGGAGATGGTGAAATGAGGGAGATATGAAAGATATAGTCAATAGAAATCAATAAAAGTTTAAGCGTTGTTGCATAATGATAAGGATAGCGAACGGGAAATGAAAAGCCTTGGAGTTTCATTAAAAGCCCATGGCTATCGTGGATAATGTGAATGACTACATTAGCTGAAGGAATTTTTTGCATTATGTGTGGAGTTCAATTGACCATGTCACTTGATGGAGATTTAAATTCAAGCCAAAGGGGTTGGTGAGTTTTCGTATTCAGCACATTAATTAATGAGTTATGGAAGGTTAAGAGTCTAAGACACTAATTAAAGCTTACTATTGTGATGATGAGAAAATTAGAATTAAGTAATTTGTAAAGGGCAAAATAGGTATGAAAAAGTTTTGACATGGGTATTCTCTTTTATCTATACTACTTCTAAAAGAGAAAACCATTGTCAAAACTTTTGCATACCCAATTTGCCCTTTTCAAATTTTGTAATTCTAATTTTATCCTATACAATATTAATACGCCCTTTCCCCTGCCACACCCCTCGCAACCGCTTCATCTCTGATTCTTCCGTTTCTCAACCACTGAGAAATGCATGAATCCCTCTACTTTAACTGTCCTCTCCTCTGACACTTCACCCACCCGCCCCCCTATGCCTCTTCCGATTCTTCTGTTTCTCTCTTCATCCGACCCCCCCCCACCCCATTTAACCGTCCTCTCCTCTACCGCTCTACCCACCCGGCCCGCTATGCCTCTTCCTCTCTGATGGTTATGATTATTTCGTTCCTCCACCAACCCACCCCCACCTGCCTCTCCTCTTAACCCGAGCATGGATCCTAGCTCCGCCTCTGCCCCCGATTCATCGTCTTCCTTCTCTCGCCGCAGCCGGAACAATAACTCCAATCAAGAACCCTCCGATAAAGGGACAGAACAGAAGCAAAACCCATCAATTTCTCCTTGAAAGTGGCTCACCCTTCAATTTGCAGACGTGGGTCTTTCTCCTTTCGTCCCAGGACCCAATCCAAGAGAAGCCCGTTTGGTAGGATTCTGGCTTATGGGTCATCGGAATCTGGAAGGAGGCAGCTTGAGGTATGTCCTCTAAATTCAGTTTGTTTTTTGGGTAACTTTGAGTTAAAATAAATTTCACTTGTTTTTAGATAGTTTATGAGCCAGAGGATAGGATTAATAGACTGGCAAATGAAGTGGATAAGAATGCTATCCTTTCTAGACTCAATCTCTTCTCACCTTGTAAGGTAATTATATAGTAATAATCCTGTTGAGAGCACATGTTTTGGCTTAATTTGAGATGTTAATTTAGACTAAATTCACTTTCGTGTTTTTTTTCCTGTTGATGCAATTAATGTATTTTTGAGGATTACTGGTAAGAGGGAAGATGGGTTCCATGATTTGGCTTCAGCTTTTCCATTTGAGTCTTTACAATAGGTTTACAAAATTTTGTAGGGACGACTAAAGGTTTGTGATGACATACATTCTCACAGCAATTTCTAAATTTCAGGTAATTAGTTTAGGAGATACAATCAAATTCTCCTTATCTCCAACTAAAACTAGAGATTGTTTGTCGACAAATGTGCCAGGAATCCCACTTGATGATAGCAATTTAGTAAGGAGCAAGATTGCATCTTTAAGTTGTCTTTTTTCCATATTTATCTTTTAAACTTGCTGAGATATTTTTATATTTTCATACAAATTTTGGGTTTCTATCACTTCTTTGCAGATTATTAAAGCACTTAACCTGTATAGGAATAAGACTGGAACAGATAACTTCTTCTTGGTACAAGTTTAAAATTGAATTTTCTATCCAATAAATCTATTAATCCACTAATTTTACTAGAATTTGATGTTTAAAGTTTGACACAACATGTAGATTCATCTTGACAAAAAGGTGATCAAGCAACATTTATCATTACTTTCTTATTCTTATTTCTCATTCTTAATCTTCAGTTGGTTGCTTAATATCTTGCCTTGTCCCTTTTTTTGGATTGATGGTTGTTGATGTCAGGGGTCTGAGATTGATAGGAGGAGGAGAAAACTATCAAGGTAAATTAAAATTTTATTTTATCTCTATTATCCCAAATAATTTGTTATTTATGTTCTCCATTGAAGTAAATTAGGCACTGTGAAACAGTCGTTAATTAATTTGTGAATAACAAGTATATTGAAAATAAGTAATTATCTGAAAAACAGCGACTTATATCTTCAGATATGTTTGATCACAATATAAGCATTTATATCATAAAAATATCGAGTTCATTGTATATTCTACTCGTCTTAAATTAGACTATTTAGGAGCGTTAATTTCACTAAGAGTTTGGATATTGTACAATCTTAAAGATGATTTCATAGCTTTAAGTTTTAAAGGCCAAGGTCAAACTATTTGATCATCATCAGAACATTTGAAGCTGTTATATCCCAATTATTGTTAGATCTTGGATCTTAAAACTGTTAAACTGTCCACATATTTATTCAACTATCAGTCATTTTATTATAATTTATTTGAAAATCTTTAAGCATCAATTTACATGGCAAATCAGACATTGTCTTTGTACTACTCCTTGCTAAAGTTAATAAATTTGCCAACCTATCCTCATTGTCAGTTTTATCCGATTGCTATTTTATGGATGTTATTAACCCCAAAACCAAGTATATATTAGATTCTGCAAATAAATTTTAAATTAGTTATAAACAAGCTAACTCAAGTGTTAGCCTTCTGCATTTCAGAGAGGTATGATCATCCCACAACCTTCTAAAAACAAGTGGTTATAAGACACAATTATAACAAAATGGAAGTCCATAGAGCTTTTGATATTTCGCACCTTTAACTTTCAAATTTTTAAAAATCGACAATAGTTTTAAAACTGACAATAGTTTTTAAACTTAACTTGACCCTCTTGTGTGTAGCAAGTCTTGTTAAAGTTTTTTTGTCTTTTCACGTGAATATAATTTTATGAGGTTCAGTTTTATGAAGTTTATTGGGTTTAAATCTATAAATTTATAAGCTTCCAGGATTTTTTTGGTAATAATTATGATTTTATTATGTTCATTGGGGTTTATTCTATGAAATTATGAAGCTTGAGGTATGTCCTCTAAATCGATTTCTATATATGATTATGTTAAAAAACATGAAATGAATTCCAGAGTTTTAAACATAAAGTACTTTAATTATTAAAATAAAAAACATGTTGTTTCTTTCGATATAAATTTTAGCAAATATTGTTCGTTTACAACTTATCGACAAGCATTATGCATGAATTATGTTTTCTGTAGAGTCGCAAATGTAGAGTTTATTTGGCTGCTCCCTTGAACTAATTATTTCTTACGTGCCATAAAATTCCATATCTTCACTTCTTGCAGGTATACATGACAGAATTATATTAAACATAGGAACATGTGGAAAATCTCTATAAATTGGAGGTAATGTGTATCACTTGCTGTTTGCTACTCGCATTCTTACACTAAACAACACACTATAAAACTCATTCCGGTGTTTATGCATGTCATCTGTAATGACCGTAAATTTTTAATACTGGTTTAAATAATTTTTGGTATTTAAATATTAAATATTATTTTTCTAAAAGAGTATTTGTAATTTTCCCCAATTTCTCTAGAATTTTCTATGATTTAAAAAAACGGTATTATAATATTTTAATGGTTTTGCTAATTATAAATTTAGCGGTTCGGTAAAACTTTTTAAATTAATAGTTAATTATTCATTATTGTTATTATTATTTTGACCATAAATTTTTAATATTTATTTGAATAATCTTTCTTGTATAAATTTTTTATATAAGGGTATTTTCCCTACGTTTTCCCGCTCACCAGTATATCACTCTGTATCTCTCTCTCTCCTACCCCCACTTCCCCTAAATCACTCCCCAATTCACTCCCTAAATCCCGCACTCCCATCACCTCGTGCTTCCCCCCCCAGATTCCCTCTCTCCTCTATTAATTATCTCACACCCAGCTTACACCCTACCTCTCTCTCTCTGACACTCTCTCTCATTTTTATCTCTCTCTCTCTCACTCAGTTCTCACGTTCTCATCTGACACTCTCATTTCTCTCACTCTCAATCAGCTCATCTCTCTCTCTCACTCACTATCTCATTTCTCTCTCGTTCCCAGCCCAAGTCATCAAACCCCATCTCCTTCTCCGTTCTCTCTTTCTCGTCGGAGATCACGCCGCCGCCTCTGACCGCCGTCAGCCTCCTCGAGCTCACCGCACAGCCACCCCCTTTGTCGCCGACGAACCCCGACCAGCACTGCCGCCCTCAGCCAACCCCCGACGCCTCCGCACCACGCTGACCTCCCCTCCTCCGCCCCATGTCGCCATCTCCAGCCCGCAACCACCGACGAGTCCCCGCCGCCTGAAACCCCGACGACCGCCTTCCGCCACCGCGTCAGCCGACGACTCCACCTCCGATGACCACCATCGCCTCCACCAGAGCTCCTCCACCTCCGTTCTCCACCTCCCCCAACGTCGAACCCCCTACTCTACGAACTCCGACCAGCCAGCGCCTCCTCAGTCCTGTCGCCGGAGCCTTCACCCCAGTCGCCCGAGGTCGCCGACCAGTCCCCCGTCACCGCAGCCTCCTCCACCCTCGAGCTCAGCCCGAGCTGACACCCTCCGAGCCGCTGTCCGACGTCGAGATCTGCCTCCCCTCATGGCCACCTCCCTCCAACCACGCGCTGCTCCGACGATCTCCACATCCACCACCCTGTCCCCTCCTTGACACCAGCCGTCACACCGCTGCAGCAGACCTGAACCACCCGTGCCCAGATCCGACTTCGCTTTGGTCGCTGTTCGCTGTCGGACTCCATGCTCCACTCGCCTGAGATCAGATCCGCGCCACCGACGCCGCGTACAGTCGT
>BQKN01056688.1:0-15709 GCA_022839385.1 Asparagus kiusianus
TGGTGATTGTTTTCTATTTTAACGGGCTTTCTAAGTGACCATTTAACGAGTTTTGGGTCAATGAATCCCAACCCAATTGGGCTTAGGTCATTAAGTATAGAGATACTCCTTGGGCTTAATTGCTTAGTCAACTTAGGCTTTATAAGATAGAATCACCTTGAATTTACGAGGTTTTTTTTTTGTGGTGCCCATTTTTCGCACTCTTCTTTTATAAGGTTAGTTTTTTTTAAATATATATATATATGTGTAAGTATATATAGTCTTTTTAAAAAAATATGTGTAAATCAAGATGACTTGAAAAAAATATTTTCAACTCTAAGTTAAGCATGCAAAATTTTCATTATTTTTTTAATTAAAAATCTAAGGTAAGACTTAAGTAAAGTATACTAGTTGAAAAATTATTTCTTAAGAATTTTATTTGGAGTTATCATAAAAGGTGAACTTGAATATGTCACTAACTAAGACTTAGAAAATTTAAAATCTATCAATTTGATCAATTATTACTTAACTCTATTAATTTGGCCAGTGACAATTTTTATAATTTTTTTTAACAAAAAGAAAGAAAAATATAACTAAAAAGGTAAAATAAAGAGGAAAATATGTATTTCTCACCCCCACACCTAAATTTTTCATTGTCCTCAATGCAAATTCGCTGAAGCACAAAGTAAAGCAGATAAAATTAAAAAACTTACAGTTGGTTGGTTGACAATGATGATAAGGATCTGCAATTACTGTTAGTATGAGGATGAAGAAATCAAATAAAAGGAAAATTGTAAGTAAAATTTTTTTTTCTATGTTACTTATTCAAATTTTTGTTATGTTTTTTTTTATAGATAATGAGGTTCATGAAGAACCAACACATCTTCCTCTCCAAGCGTAGAAAATTCTAAAAATGGTTTTAGACGTTAACCATTTATTTTAAAAATGTTACCATTTTTAGGATTTTCTATCTTGACAGCTTCATGTGAAAAAACATGTTTGACAAAAAATGGACCTGTCCATCTTGATCTTAATTTTTTAGGAAAAAGATGCAATTTTGAATTGTACAATAAAACTTTCTGTCCTGGAGAGAAATTTTTTCGCAAAATTGATTTGTCATGAAAAATCTTTGTTTTCTCTTTGTAAATTTTTGAGTTTATGTATGCATCATTTCTAATTTCTTCCAACTCATTTATTTGGAGCAATCTGTTTTTACCTGCCAAGTCTGAGTTAAAATTTAGCTGTTTTATTGCCCACGTTGCTCGATGTTCAAATTCTACTGGTAGGTGGCAAGCTTTCCCGAATACTAATCTGTATGGTGATATCCCCAAATTGGCCTTGAAAGCTGTTCTATACGCCCACAGAGCATCACATAATTTTACAGACCAATCTTTTCTGTTATGATTAACTGTTTTTTCTAAGATTTGTTTGATCTGCCTGTTTGTGACCTCTACTTGTCCACTAGTTTGGGGGTGATAAGGAGTTGACAATTTGTGTGTTATTGAATATTTCCTCATCAAAGCCTCGAAAGAACGGTTACAGAAATATGTACCGTTATTACTGATGATCGCCCGAGGTACTCCAAACCGGGCAAAAATGTTCTCTTTCAAAAATTTGACAACGACCTTGTTGTCATTAGTTTTGCAAGCTACCGCCTCAACCCATTTTGACATATATTCAACGGCTACTAGAATATAGATATTTCCAAAGAAATTTGAAAATGGTCCCATAAAATCGATACCCCACAGATCAAAAAGTTCAACAGATAAGATGGGTTGTAAGGGCATCATATTTCTTCTAGTGACCTTTCTTAAAAGCTGACAGCGGTTACATGTTTTGCAAAACTCGAATGAATCCTTAAAGAGAGTGGGCCAATACAGCTCAGATTGGAGAACTTTTTCAGCTGTTTTTCTCGGGCCAAAGTGGCCCCCACAGGCTTGCTCATGACAAAAGGATAGAACACTCCTAGTTTCTTCTGTGGGAACACACCTCCTAAAGATCTGGTCAGGACAGTATTTGAACAGATATGGATCATCCCAGTAAAAGTATTTTAGAGAAAACAGGATCTATCCTGTTTGGACCAATGAGAAGGGATCCGGTTCATGACTATGTAGTTCACAATGTCAGCGAACCAGGGAACAGATTGGATTTCTAGGAGTTGTTCATCTGGAAAATGTTCATTGATTGGGACGGTTGATGTTGGTGCATTTGGGAGTCGAGAGAGGTGATCTGCTACGGGGTTCTCTGTTCCCCATCTGTCAAGAATTTGGATGTCAAACTCTTAAAGAAGGAGAATCCATCTAATGAGCCGTGCTTTAGCATCCTTTTTGGTCAAAAGATACTTTAGTGCGGCATGATCTGTAAAAACTTTGGTTAAGGAACCGATGAGGTAGGACCTGAATTTTTCTAAGGCAAAGACTACAGCTAAAAACTCTTTTTCTGTGACAGAGTAATTTTGCTGGGCATCATTCAGAGTCCTACTGACGTAGTAGATCACATGCGGTTTTCCATCAAACCGTTGTCCTAAGACAGCACTAATCTCAGAATCAGATGCATCACACATCAGTTCAAAGGGTAAGGTCCAGTCCGGTGCATGAATGATAGGAGCAGTGGTTAGCTCCTTTTTCAGATATTCGAAAGCTTTGAGGCAGTCGGGAGAGAAGACAAATGATGTATCCTTGGCTAAGAGATTGGTCAAGGGTCTAGCAATCTTGCTGAAATCCTTGATGAAACGTCGGTAAATACCAGCATGACCAAGAAAGGATCTGACATCTTTGACTGTTTTGGTAGGAGGGAGATTAGAAATGAGATCAACCTTAGCTTTGTCCACTTCGATTCCCCTATTGGAAACTACATGTCCTAAGACAATGCCTTGTTTGACCATAAAATGACATTTCTCCTAATTGAGAGTCAGATTTTTCTCCCTACACCATTCTAGGACCAGTTTAAGATGATGCAAACATTGGGAAAATGTGTCACCAAAAATGAAAAAATCATCCATGAAAATTTCGAGAAATCGCTCTACCATGTCGGAAAAATACTGATCATGCAACGTTGGAATGTGGCCGGTGCATTGCACAGGCCAAAAGGCATGCGTCGGTATGTGAATGTTCCATACGGGCAAGTGAAGGTGGTTTTCTCCTGATCTTCTGGAGCGATAGGGATTTGATTGTAACCTGAATATCCATCCAGGAAATAGTAGAACTCGTGTCCTGCTAAACGCTCTAACATTTGGTCAATGAAAGGAAGAGGGAAGTGATCTTTTCGAGTGGCTAAGTTGAGCTTTCGGTAGTCAATACAGACTCGCCATCCAGTTTGGATCCGAGTGGGAATTAGCTCATTAGCCTCATTTTGGATCACGGTGATCCCAGATTTCTTTGGAACAACTTGGACTGGACTCACCCATGAACTATCAGAAATGGGATAAATGATCCCATGATCGAGACATTTCAGAATGTCTTTCCTAACAGCTTCTTTCATCACTGGGTTTAACCTACGTTGAGCATCTCTAGTAGGTTTGGCATCATCTATCAAATGGATTCGGTGTTGAACAATGGTTGGACTAATCCCTTTGATATCAGCCATGGTCCATCCAATGGCTTCCCTATTCTCTCTTAAAACAGCTAAGAGAGCTTCTTTTTGACTGGTAGTCAACTCAGAAGAAATGATAACTGGTAAAGACTCGTTCTCCCCTAAGTAGGCATACTCTAGATTTTCGGGTAGAGGTTTGAGCTCTAACTTAGGGGGTTCCTCCACAGATGGGCGAAGCTGGACTCGGGGTTCTATCTCTAAGGGTTCTCGTTGCCAGCCAATAGCAAAAACATGATTGTCCAGCGGTTCTATCTCTAGTTCGTCATCAGAAAGTTCTTCAATCATTAAATCAGATGCATTTCTATCAGATTCACACTCTCCCTCTTGTTGTTCACTGGATATTACTTGAATGAAATTCACTTCCATGGGTTCATCAGATGGATCACTAGGCTGTTTTCCTAAGTTGAAGATATTAAGGTCAACAGTCATATTCCCAAAAGATAGTTTGATCTGACCGGTTCTACAGTTTATCAAAGCATTTGAGGTGGCTAAGAACGGTCTTCCTAGAATGACGGGGATTTGACTTTTGAGATTGGAAACGGGCTGCGTTTCCAAGACAATTAAATCAACAGGAAAAATAAACTCTCCAACTTTGATCAGAACATCCTCTACCTCTCCTTTGGGAATTTTTACAGATCTATCAGCTAACTGTAGAGTGCATCTTGTAGGTTTAAGTTCTCCTACACCTAGCTGTTGATAGACCGAATAAGGAAGGAGGTTGACGCTGGCTCCCAAGTCTAGAAGTGCCTTATCAATGTGAGTGTTACCTATGACGCATGGAATTGTGGGACAACCAGGGTCCTTGTATTTCAACGGCATGGGTTTTGAAAAAAATTCACTGAGGTTAGCAGCTAAGAAGACTTTCTTGGGGACATTGGTGGTTCTTTTCTTAGTGCATAAGTCCTTCAAGAACTTTACATAAGAAGGAATTTGTTCGATTGCATCTAGGAGAGGGATGTTGATCTTGACCTGTTTAAACATTTCTAGGATTTTCTCAACCTGCGGGGAGTTTTTCCTAGGTTTGAGTCTATCTGGAAAGGGGGCAACGGGCCTATACCTATCTAGATCAGGCTCAATCTCAAGTTCAGCATTTTGGTCATCGGAAGGAATTGCTTCATCGGAAGGAGTGTTTTGAATGGGAGAAGGGGTTTGATCCGGTGACATTCTAACCTGATTGTCTATTTGTTTTCCTGATCTCAGAGTGTGAATTGCATTCAATTGAGCTGGATTGTTGGAACTGGATCCAGTGTCTTTAGGGTTTGCAACAGGTTGACTTGGGAATTTTCCTTTTTCTCTCTCACTTACGGCAGCGGCTAATTGCCCAAGTTGGGTTTCTAACCGGGCTATGGCTTGAGTGTTCGAGTTGAGCACTTGGCCGGTGGTTTGCATGAATGAATTTAGAGTGGTGGATGATTGGGTCAACATGTTGGTAGTTTGTGTAGAAGCTTTGATCATAGCTTCTAAACCCTTTTCTAAGACACTCAAATGTTTGTCATGATCGGAATTTGAAGGATTTGTAGGTTGGTGAGGATGAGGATGTTGGTTTGGAAAAGGTGGGTTAGAAAAATTGTTCAGTGTATTGAACGGAACAGTGTTTCCCCTCGGGAATTGCGGGTTTGACGCGGGAATGTTTTGATTTCCGGGAGAGTTTCCTTGGTTCCAAGCAAAGTTAGGATGATTTCTCCAACCTGGATTGTAGGTTGGAGAAAATGGATCATTTCTGGGACGCTGGAATGCAGCGTTCATCTGTTCTAATGCATGGTTGTTTCCTAGAAGAGGACATTCCTCTGAAACGTGGGTAGAAGACTGACAGTTATGACATCCCGGGGCAGAAATATGATTGATTTGAGCCGGAGCTCGTTCCTTAACTTCTAAGGCTTCTAACCTCCGCAGAATCGTCACCATCTTCGCTTCAGACGCAATGTTTGCCTCCAGGGAAAGACCACTAGACTTAGACTGTGGAACAGATGAAACCCTATCATCACAGTGTTCCCACTGTATTGTTTTCTCGGATAAACTCTCTAGAAATTTCCAAGCTTCATCGGTGTTTTTTCTCATAAAATCTCCCTGACACATCGATTCTAAAGATGTTTTTGAAGAATAGTCCAATCCTTCATATATAACTTGGCACAATCGCCATTTTTCTAGACCGTGATGAGGACATTGGATTAAAAGATCTTTAAATCGGTCAAAATATTTTCAGAATGGCTCTCCCGGGACAATTTTAAAGTTTTGAATGTTTTCCTAAGTTTTACCGTTTTGTGAATAGGGAAAATTTTCTTGAGAAAAACGGTGACAAATTCCTCACAAGTTGAGATGGAATTTATCGGTAAGCTGTACAGCTATTTTTTAGCTTTGTCCTTAAGAGCAAATGGAATAAATCTAAGCTTAATCGTATCTTCAGTTAATTCCCTCATTTTAATCATAATACATACTTCCTCAAATTCCGAGATAAATATATATGCATCTTCTGTTTCATTACCTAGGAATTTGGGAAGCATGTTTATGAAATGCGGTCTAAGCTCGAAATTTGCTCCATTTACTTCGGGGAGTCTTATGCAAGATGGAATTGCATTTCTGGTGGGGGTAACACATATCCTGAAGAACTGGTTGATTTGCCATTTCTTGGATTGGTTCAACACGGATTAAGCGATGAAAATTATCCCGAACCCAAATTTGCATACACCAAAATAAATTTTTTTTAAAGAAAGAAAGAAAATTAGTTTTTTTTATGGAAAGAAAGAAAATTAGTTTTTTTTAAGGAAAGAAAGAAAGAAAATTAGTTTTTTTTATATGAGAAGATAAAGAAAAAGAAAGATCCTAACTAAAACAAATCATGACAATCACTTTTCAATCAACTCTAACTCTAGGGTTTAGCCTAACTCCACTAGACCAGCTCCTAACCAAAAATTCCTACAGTGAAAAGATTAAAGTTTTACCCAGGTAGTTAGCCAGGTAAGGATAGTAGTAGAGGGTGATCAAAGATCAATTAAGTACCTCTTTCCTTGCGGAGCGCTTTACGCAACCCCTAAACCTTGCCTTAGACACCAACTATTCTGAGAAAACTTAAACCGTTCACTTAAGGATTTATTGTTCCTTATTGAGCTTGAATTCTTAGGGGCCAACGTCTAATGAGTTTTAGAAGGCTTGGGTTTGTGAAGTGAGGAATTAGTGATTTGTGGGCTAAGGAAAGGGTGATGAAATCCCTTACCTTATCTTGATTGGGGTTTTGCCCTTAAGAATGTTTTAAGTGTGTGTCAAATCAAGTGCAACAATCACTTTGGTGAATTCCTACACTATATGAAATGCAACCCTAGAAATTAAAAGCGACTAAAAATGATGATAAAAAAAATCTTTATATTTTTAAATTATGGTCAACAACAATCAAATGTGAGAAGATGATTCATGTTTGAATTTATTATCTTGTTAGTTAATGTCCAAGTGAAAGATGAATTTTATTATGGTCAACAAAAATAAAATCTTTTTTTTAAATCCTAATTGTCTCTAATTGTGAAGCTAGCTAAAGAGGGTGGAATTGAAAACTAGAAAGAAGACTTACCCGAAAACAATGCTCCAAATTCTTGATCTTCAATTCAAGATTTTTAAGCTCCAAGCGGTTCATTCACAAGAAAAATACACAAGTTAAAGAACCAAGTTAATAAAATCCTATTTTAGCACCTTCCCCGGCAACGGCGCCAAAAACTTGATGCGGCATAATTATGTACCAAAATTACAAGTGCACAATTTATCAAGTTATAGTATAAGAAATATCGATCCCACGAGGAAGGTGAATTTAAGAGATTATTAGAATTGGTTCTTATATTTTGTGCGTGACAATTAAGAATAAAGAATAAGTGTGATTGTGATGAATGATTGTTGTGAATATATGCAAGAGACAATAAATTGAATTTTAGAGGAGAGAAGAAAGAATTAACGAAAAAATGAAATCACAAGGCAAGAATGAATAAAATCAAGAAATAAAACCAAGAATGAAAAGAAAATTAAAGAAAGTTAAGATGGAGGATTCAAAAGAGGTAAGAAATCTAGAATATAATCCACTAACCAATTTCAATTACAAAATATAAACTATTCTCTTTTTATCATATTTCAACTTAGATTTATTAAGCATAGATTATCAAACCATTTAAGGAAAGTGTAACCTATCAAATTATCATCTAAGTCAAAATTACTATTCATGATAAGAACAATAACATGATAATAATCCTAGAATTCATAAGCATAACCTATCAAACCATTTAAGATAAGCATAGATTATCAAATTCTTCTTCTACCGATTAGTTCTCTAGTTGATTATCCTAAACATGAACATTTTAAGTGAAAGAGAATAATTCATATAATATAAAGGAAATTAGACTAGTTTCATATAATTCTAAACTTCCTACAAGAATTAAATTCACATCTTTAAGAAATAAAAACAAGAAAAAGAACTAATTACAAAAATAAAAAGAAAAGAAAAGAAAACTAAACTATGAACAAGAAATAAATCCAACTACAAAGAAAATAAAAATCTAAACTACAAATATATTACAAAAATTAAATACAAGAAAATAAATTTATTCTACAAATTAAAGTGTAAAAAAAATAAAAAAACAAGAAAATAAATCTACACTACAAGCATGAATTTAAATCTAACTAATAAGCAATAATAAAGAAATTACTAAAAAGAAATAAAAGAGGAAAGAAATGCAAACCTTCAACTTGCTCTTCATCTCCATCCTCATCATTCAACAAGAGGAGAAAGAACAAATTTAAAGAGGAAAAAAATTATTATTATTAATTGCAACTAAAGTTACAATTTTTTGGAAGGCCTTCTCAATTAAGAGTAGCCCTCCTCTCCAAAAAGAGTTTACAAAATTTTTCACACCCTTAACCCCTCACTCTCTACCCCTATTTATAGTAATCTTCAATGAATATGAGCCATTGGATTTGTCTTGAGCCCCAAGCAACAATCTCCATATTTGAATTTGCTTTTGTTCTTCTCTAGCCCAACATAAGAGGCCTAATTGATTTAAAAAAAAAACAATCTCCAGTCCGGCCCATGTGATTAATTTCCAACTCCACCTCAAGTCCAATGGAGAAAATCAAAGCTCCAAAACCGGCCTCCAACTGCAGCAACCACCCATGATTCATTTTATTTTCAAATAAAAGTCTCCGGCCTATCCATGTTACAAGCCCATTCATGTGATTAAAAGACGAAACAAATTCGGCCCACTCATGTTTAAAAGCCAATTCATGTGATTAAAACAAATCCGGCCCACACAAACATTTCCAACTCCAAAGCAACTCCGGTCCAATTTGATTTTGAAACTTCCAAACTCTGCAGCAAAGTTGGTCTTGTAATCTTTGCATCCAAGTCCATTTCATTCCAACTCTTTGCATCCAAGTTCATTTCAACTCTTTGGTGTAATCATTTTTTTTATGGGCTTTGGGCCTTTTAAAATTCAAATATTTCACTTTGGCTTCTTGAATTTCTCTTATTTCTTCATTTACTCAAGGGCCTTTGTTGAGAGATGGGATTTTTGGGATTTATTCTTCATTAACCTGTAATTAAAAATAAAAGCAATTATTAGTGATATATTTATTCATATAAAATAGATAATGAGGGTATAGAACTGTAATAAAATGTGATTATCAGTTGCTTAAGTATCTGCCTAACATCCCAACAATGTACGCAATATCCGGACGCGTACATACCTGAGCATACATTAGACTTCCTATAGCCGAAGCATAAGGAATCTTCTGCATTTCCTGAATTTTAAGGTTTCCTTTAGTGCACTGATTGAGACTAAACCTGTCTCCTTTAGCCACAAGGGTATCTCCTGGTCTGTAATCTTGCATGCCAAACCTTTTAAGTACTTTATTGATATAGCTCTTTTGTGATAATCTAAGTATACCTCGAGAGCGATCTCGATGTATCTAGATTCCTAATATAAAAGAGGCGTCCCCAAGATCTTTCATCTCAAATTTCTTTGATATAAACCTCTTGGTTTCGTGCAACATGCCTATATCATTAGTGGCAAGTAATATTTCATCGACATACAGAACCAGAAAAATATACTTACTCCCATTGAACTTGTGATATACACAGTCATCAATAATATTCATCTCAAAACCGAACAAGATAATTATTTGTTGAAACTTATAATACCATTGACGAGGAGCTTGCTTGAGTCTATAGATGGATTTCTTTAATTTACAAACCATATTCGTTGGGTCTCCTGACACAAAGTTTTCTGGTTGCACCATATAAATTATCTCATCAATGTTGCCATTGAGAAATGCAGTCTTAACATCTATCTGATGTAACTCAAGATCATAATGAGAACCAAGTGCAATGATTATTCTGAAAGAGTCTTTCGATAAAACCGGAGAGAAAGTCTCTGTATAATCAATGCCTTCCTTTTGAGTAAAGCTTTTAGCTACAAGACATGCCTTATACCTCTCCACATTAACATTTGAATCCCGCTTGGTTTTAAAAATCCATTTACAACCAATTGGTTTTGCACCTTCTGATAATGGGACAAGTTCCCAAATCTTATTGTCTTGCATAGACTTGTACTCTTCATTCATGGCATCAATCCACTATTGAGAGTTAGAACTTTTCATGACCTGAGAGAAGTTGATTGGATCATCTTCCAACATTCCATTACTTTCCTCATGTTCTTGGAGAAATACAATATAATCATCCAAAATAATATTTCTCCTTTCTCTCGTGGATCTCCTTAATAGCACTGGTTCTTGAGGTTGTTGAGTTTGTTCTTCTGGAACAGGGGTTTGTTCAACATTATCATCTTGAGGTTCCGGATTTACTTCTTGAGCAACAACAGCAGGTATATGAACCTGAATATTGTCAAGAGTAACTGTATGAATTGGATCTGAAGCCAATTCCTCCTCAAAAGCAATGTCTCTAATCTTATTTCTCCCCCAAACTCAACATCCTTAAAGAATGTTGTTGTTCCCGTCTCAAAAATATTCCTGAGTGTGGGATCATAAAACTTATAGCCCCTAGAGCGTTCAGAATATCCAATAAAGTAGCTGCTAACTGTTTTGGAGTCTAATTTCTTTTCATTTGGCCTATAAGGTCTTACCTCAGCTGGACATCCCCAAATATGTAAGTGCTTTAAACTGGGCTTTCGACCAGTCTAAAGCTCATAAGGTGTTTTAGCAACTGCTTTACCTGGTACTCTATTCAGAATGTAAGCTGCTGTATTTAGTGCTTCTCCCCAGAGTGACTCTAAAAGAAGAATGAGAAATCATATTTCTTACCATATCCTTAAGAGTCATGTTTCGTCTTTCAGCTACACCATTCATGCTAGTTAAACCCGACATGGTGTACTATGAGACGATACTGCATTCCTCTAGGTATCTAGCAAATGGTCCTGGACGTTGTTCACCTGAACCATCATATCTGCCGTAGTACTCACTACCATGATCAGATCTAACGGTTTTAATTCTTCTGTTGAGTTGATTCTTAACTTCAGCTTTATAGGCTTTGAACATGTCCAGAGACTCAGATTTTTTATGAATAAGATATAGGTACCCATAACGTGAGTAATCATCTATGAATGATATAAAATATTATTGACTATTCCAGGATGCCGTAGGGAATGGCCCATAAATATCCGTATGTATCAATTCTAAGACATCCGAAGATCTATTAGTACCTAATCTCTTAACTTTGGTCTGTTTTTCCTTGATACATTCAACACATACGTCGAAGTCCGAAAAATCAAGGGAATCCAAAATGTCATCAGACACAAGACGCTTAACTCTACCTTTTGAGATATGACCCAAGCGCTTATGCCATAATGTTGCTGAATTTTCCTTATTTAATTTACGCTTAGTACCACGTGATTCCGCATGCAAAGTTTCATTATAAAAAGCAATTATATCAAGCAAATATAGGTTGTCATAAGTGATCAAGTAACCAGTTCCCACAACATTTGAATTAAAAGATAAACTGAATTGATTGTTTCCAAATGAACAAGAATAACCTGATTTGTCCAATACAGAAACTGAAATCAAATTCCGTCTAAAAGACGGTACTACAAAAGTATCTTTCAAATCCAAATAAGAACCAGTTCCTAATAGCAACCTAAAGTGCCTAATTGCTTCCACATCTACCGATTGTCCGTCGCCCATAAAGATGTGTCTTTCAACATCACTTGACTTTCGGTAGCTCAGGCAACCCTGCATAGAAACACTTATGTGAGTAGTAGTACCAGAGTCTAACCACTAAGTGTTTTTAGGTACTGAAGCTAAATTAACCTCAGAACAGACCAAAGTAAGGAACATACCCTTATTAGCACGCCAGGCGTGATATTTGATACAATCCTTCTTTATGTGTCCGGGCTTGTTATAGAAGAAACAACCCTGATTATCCTTATGTTGTTTCTTCTGAACTGGACCCTTAGCAGCTTCATTATCATTCTTTCTTTTCTTGCTCTTACCCTTAGAGGCATAAGCCAAATGAGCACTTTCGGTCTTATCTTGCTTCAACCTATCTTCTTCTTGCACACAGTATGAAATGAGCTCATTTAGAATCCATTTCTCCTTTTGACAATTATAACTGACCTTAAACTGACTGAACTGTGCAGGAAGAGACAATAAAACCAGATGCACCAATAACTCATCACAAAGATCGAGTTTAAGTGTCTTAAGTTTTGAAGCAATATGAGACATTTCCATAATGTACTCCTTGATATTTCCTTTGCCCTTATACTTCATTGAAATCAAGCGAGCTAAAAGCGTGCTTGTTTCCACCTTATCGTTTTTCACAAAACATTTCTCAATTTCGACAAGGAAATCTTTAGCCTTAGTAATCCCTTCGGATTCTACGCCCCTGAAGGCTTCCGGAACGCCGCGCTTAATGATCATAAGACTCATGCGATTTGAGCGCTCCCACTTCTCATACTCCTTCTTTGCATCAGGAGTGTTATCCGTATTGAAAGGTTGAGATTGTTCAGTTTTTAATGTAAGGTCTAGATCCATGCAGTCAAGAACAATTAATACGTTCTCTTTCCAAACCTTGAAATTTGCCCCATTTAGCATGGGAATTGAGTTGATGTTAGAAGAAATTATTACAGCAGATGCATTAGCTGAAAAATAAAAAATGCTCACATTAATAACCATAATTAGTAATCAATAAAATTCAAATAATGACAAATCTCATCCAAGATATTCGATACAACATTAATATCAAGTCTTTGGACAGTAATATTAATTGCAAGTGATATCTTGTTGCAACAATCAAACACTGACAATAACACATGTTAAATAATGAAACTATCTTTGGATCAATTCACTATCCATATGTAAACCTTATAATTGTCACATGTTTATCATTACAGATGTGTATGCAGTCTAAATAAATATTAACCTTCCTTTGGGCCGATTATATATTTACATGAAAACATACACACAAACATCTGGCATCCCTTATGAACAATCTACACAAGAGAGGTTATTTTGGCAACATCTTTTTTTAATTAGTCATTTGGAATGAGAGACAACTTAATATCTTAGCGTCATATTATTTGAATAATTAATTAACTACCAAAATTAATTCAAATTAAACAACTTTAATTTGAATTAGAAGAATTTTCCATAGCTTAATTAGGGCCCATAACTTAATTGAATAAATTAAGTATACCAAAGTAGACCCATAATTTAATATGAAAAGCCGAGGCTTAACCATAGTGAACACGAAGTTCTCTTAACTTCAAACGCGAGGTTCGTTTGTATTGAGTACAGGACTCACCTAAGAACGAACGCGAGGTTCGTTTGAAAATGAACGTGATGTTTAACTTGAGAACGAACGCAAGATTCATTTTGAAAATGAACGCGAAGTTCAACCTGAGAATGAACACGATGTTCAACTTGAGAACGAACGCGAGGTTTGACCTGAGAATGAATGCGATGTTCAACTTAAGAACGAACACGAGGTTTGTTTGGATTAAGCACAGGGCTCGCCTGAGGATGAACGCAGAGTTCGACATGAGAACAAACGTGAGGTTCGACTTGAATTGAGCGCGAGACTCACCTAAGAACGAACGCGAAGTTCGTTTGAATTGAGCGCGAGGCTCACCTTAGAACGAACGTGAAGTTCGTTTGAATTGAGCGCGAGGCTCACCTTAGAACGAACGCGAAGTTCGTTTGAAGCTTTCAAGCCTCGCCAAAAAATAAGGTAACCACCTCCTTAATTCCCGCACGTTTTCACGCACGAACCCTTAGGGTTTCATTCTGAAACCGCCGCCACCATTGCTCCTGTACCCAAGGTCAAAACCCTAGGGTTTCCTGACACCGCCGTCGCCATCGAAGTCGACAGCGAGGTCGCCAGCGATACTTCACCGGCGAGGAGCACGAGACCGATGACCAAACAAAACAGATCTAAAAATTCCTCGATTTTATTTCAAAAACCAGATCCAGAATTGAAAGATAACTTCTTGATCCAGATCTCAAAAAAAATCGAAGGAAAAACCAAAAAAAATTAAAAATATTTACTGTTCACGAAAATTTACTGTTCATCCGTGAACAGTTCTGAGAAAAATCAGAGATTTTTTAAGATAAAAAACCAATTTTTAAGAACTTAAACCTCTAAGAATTAATCACGGGTGGATCTGATACCCCTTGTTAGTTCCAAACGTGATTAAATCATAGAGATTAAACATTAAGAGCGAAAGCTTATACTTGAATCCATGGATTAGACTTGAGTTGGGCTTTGGATCTTCTAATCTTAGGGTTTTCTCTCCTTAAGATCTCTTTAGATGGGGATAAAAGAATGAGAGTGGCTAACCCTAGATTAGGGACCATAACCCCATATATATAGGTGTTGTATATTTGTAATTTGACCCCTCATCAAATTACAATTATAACTTGGTATCTGCACATATAACCGCATGATTTATTTAAATACCCATTAATCCAAATTAATTGATCACTTTAGTGGGTTATCCTAAAAGATAGCAATACACACAGATTAATCATATGTGCCCACAAATAGATTTAATTAGATTTAAATCCAACATCTTCAATATATTTCCAGCTCAAATTCATCACCCTTAGGGTCATCTTTTTTTACGTCAGGATCAAGGTCTTCGTCGTAATCAGTGCTAATCTTCACAATCATTGGCACGTTGCCATTTTCTTTCCCTTAAATGTAGATAAATGAATTTTGGATGGTATTAATCTAAGCCCTTTAATTTACAATATAAACAGTTACACGTGATTCATAAAACGGGAGAGAGAAATTAAGTGATACAAAAGTCTAGTAAATATTATTGAGACTCAATCACAAATTCCCTACGTATTTGTTTAAAAATGCACTCATATATAAATTTTTTTTCTTGATTTTTACCTTTTCAAAACACACAATCGAATCAGTCACTAATATTCATGCATAAAAATGACAAACCTGCCTAATCGATAATGTTACATCAAAGGAACCAGATCCTCTCCAATTAGGTGGTCATTGGAGAGTCTCCAATTCGTCCAATTTTTAATGTACACATTGAATTCAAGGGACAAGATTAGATCACGGGATAAAATCACTATGGTCTTAAAAACCACTATTTTGCGAAAACCTCTATTCTTTGAAAACCACTTTCATAATAGTCAAATCCCACGTGACATAATCTTGTCCATTGAATTAGGAATATACAACAATGATTGGAGGAATCGGAGGGTCTCTAATTACCATGTACCTAACTGGAGAGGATATGAATCCTACGCCAAAACGGCACACCAAATAAAATATCAAATCAAGTGAAATAATTGTAGTTGATACCATATAAAATTTCTAGAACCTTAGGGCATTTGGATACGAAAGAGGGTAGGGGAGGGAAATGATTATAGTAATCCTAGAATTTTAACAAAATATCACTAAAAACTCAATCTCTCCCTTCCCATTCTGTCCACTTTTGGAGGGAAGTGAAGAAATTAATTTGCTTCTTTTTTACACTCCCAACCCTTCCCCTCCCTCACTTAAAAACCAAAGAACAAACATATTTTTAAGTAGTTAGTATTGTAACCTTCCCAACTCCTCCTTTCCCTCTTAAAAAAGCTATCCGAACTCAAAGAAGTATGGAAGTGTAAGAAATTGAGATCCTTTGTAAACTTA
>BQKN01056689.1:0-44785 GCA_022839385.1 Asparagus kiusianus
TTACATATATATACATGTTTCATATTTATCATTTTGTTAAATGCATATTGTGCAAAACTTCATTTTTGCATAATATTGAGTTTTTGGTTTATAGACTTAACAAAAATAGTTTGCATCTTTTATCAAATCTATAAAATCAGTTTATAAAATTTTCAAAACATGGTTTAGTCAAAATGACAAAACAAGTATTGTTGTATTTTTATGTTTTGGACTTGTTTTGAAAAATGATGAGTTTTCACTATTGAGAAGTGCAATTCCAAAGTTTTACATTTTCTAGAATTTATTTGCTATTTTTAAAGGTACTTCAAAAATCAGTTTTACAATTTGATTCAGGCTGATAACATATTATCAGTCGACAGATGTGTCAACTAAAAAATACGCTTGAAATCAACAAAAAGTTTCTGTTTTATTTTGGTCGACTGACCAGTCGACTGACGATCCATCAGTCGATTGATAAATGTCGTCAGTCGACTGATGAGCTGGAAAATGCCTGTAACGGTCAGCTCATCAGTCAACTGATCAGTCGATTGATGACAATAACTGCTAGTTTTTTTTTGTTTTCGTTATTTTTGTCTTTTTGCTAGGTTTTACTTGGATTTTAGACTTTGTTTCTTGATCCTATATATACCCCTTGCCCTCTAACATTCCGATGTAATCAAGAAGTGTTTAAAACAAGTTTTACAAGGGTTTAATGTTTGTTTAAGTTTGTTTTTAATGTTTGTTTGGTTTGTGAAGAAGTTTTCACAAGTGGAGGAGATTATCTTCATTGTTTGAGCTTCAATCTCCATCTCTTCATCTTGTTTTTCATAGAAGAATTTCTAAACTCAATTCTAGCTTTGTATTTATTATTTGTTTATTATCATATTCATTAAGCTAGAGTTTATATTGAGTTTATATTTAATTTTCTCTTTGTTACATACAACCTATTGAGCTTATTGTATTTGCATACATAGTATAATTGGGGTTGTAAGATTGTGTGACTTAGAGAGTGAGCTTACATATAGTTCTCATCTTGTATTAGAGAACAAATCTTTGTATTCATGCTTAATTGTGTAGATCACTTTGTAATACACTTGTACACCGAAAGAAGTGTATGGTGAGAGATGGGGTCGGTTCCAAGAGGAGTGGGGTCGATAGTAAATCCTAGTGAGAGGTGATAATTCTGAATACTTGAGGAAGGTGACATAGGCTAGGCCAACACTTAGAGGGTGTGAAGTGTATTTGCAAGTGTTTAAATTGTAAAGTTTTTGGTGAACTAGAAAACCGTATTGTGAGGTGTAAATATTATTCAGGTGAGCGTAGAAAACCTGGTTATGATAGTGCAGATCTTCTCTAGGTGAGGAGTGGAGACATAGGTCGTGGGGACCGAACTCCGGGTTCATATCCTGTGTTTACGTTTATCTTTTGAGCACTATCACTTGTGTTTATTTACTCTTGTTCATATATCCTTGCATATATCAAATTGAATATCAAGATTGTTAGGATATATTTGTTAATAACTTAATCGGCATTAATATCTAATAAAATTAGCAATAACCCTATTCACCCCTCTCTAGGGTACTTTCATATAGGACCAACCGTTGGTGCTGATACAACTACTATCTCTAAAGATACCCCAGGTGCTCGAGTCATGAGACCAACTGATGAAGCTGGTGCGTCAGTGACTATTATGTCTGAAAAGCTGATTCGAAGGTGGAGCTTGTACGAGTTTTGTGAAGAGATGCTCTCTGAGCTAGAAGAGGGAGTCTGTCATCGCAAGCTTCTTATCTAAGCACAACAGGATTTTTGGAAAACCCTCAGCCATTAACGGATTTGATAAGCCTTTATTGACTACCGTTTGAGTCGGGCTAGTATGTAGATTGTCTAAGTCCCTTCTTGTAGACGGTAAAAAAATACCTCCGTGGACTCGCAAGAAATCCGCCTGTAAAGGGAAGTCGTCCAAAGCCACGCGAATTCACCTTTTGTCACTGTTAGACCCTAGAGGGGGGGTGATTAGGGTCTTATGCTAATCTAATCCTATTAAATGCCAATTAAAACTAATTAACTAATATATTCTTGCAAGATGATATATAATTACTTATGAGCAAGAATATGCAATATACACAAAGTGATATATCCTATATGATGAAATATATATGCAAGGATATATAAACTAGCACAAGATAATATATCCTAACAAAGAGATATACAATAAGATATGTGTAAGGATATATAAACTAACACAAGGGTAAACAATATGAACTAGATAGTGGATCATATAAATAATGAGCTAATGTCAATGGTGACAAGAAATATAAACACAAGTATGAATAAACGCCAAAGCACACTCAAACACAATATATGATCACGGAGTTCGGACCTTCCGTCCTACGTCTCCGCTCCCCACTCCCGGGGAGAAATCCACTATCACAACCGGGTTTTCTACGCTCACCCGAACAACGTTTACACCTTACAGAATCGGTTTTCAACGCTCACCGATCAACGTCACTCCTCACACTCGGTTTTCTAGATCACCGAAAACTTCACAACACACTCGGTTTTCTAGCTTACCGAAAACCTTACAACACTCATAATGTAACAAATATAAATTTGTTCTCTACAATAGATGAGAACACAATTAAGCATAACTCAATGTTACAAACTCTCACAACCCTAATATACTATGTATGTAAATACAATAAGCTCAAAGTGGGTGTGTGTAACAATGAGATTCAATAAATCAAAACTAAACTCAATTAAAATCTAGCATATAGAAATTATAAACAAAATAATAAATAGCTAGAAATGAGTTTAGAGATTCTTCTCTGAATAACAAGATGGAGAGATGGAGATTAAAGCCCAACAAGAAGATAATCTCCTCCACTTATGAAAACCAAAACAGCTTTAAACTAAACCCTTAAACAAGCTTAAAACAAGCTTAAACTCTTATTAAAATCTTTAAAACCTTTCTCTTTGTTCTTAAATTAGATCTGAGGTAAAGGGGGTATTTATACAAACCCCAAAGGTAAGAGAAAGCCAACAAAAAAGATCAAAAAACCAACTCAGCAACGGCTAGAAAACTAGCCGTTAGAACCAAACTGACAGAGCGGCGGTCGACCGGAGCGGTCGACCGAAAGGAACACAAAACAGAACAGAAAGGGCATCGGTCGACCGGAACTGTAGCTCGGTCGACCGGTACTGTAGTTCGGTCGACTGACACTGTAGCACGGTCGACCGACACTTTAGCCGGTACTGTAGCAGGTATATCCGGTTTTATAAAATCAGTTAAAAATAGTCAAACAGCTCTAAAAATTATGAAATTTTGTGGAAAGGTTCTAGACATGTAGAATGACATGTTAGAGAAAGAATTTCTGAAAAAGCATTTCCCAGTTGAGAGAAATAAATGTTTGAACACAGAAATACAGTTTCTGAAAATCTGCTGTGATACACGATTTTGTAAAATCAATTAGGCATAGTAAATCAACTCCAAAAATAGTAAAATTTTGAGAGAAGTTTCTAAACATATAGATAAACATGACAAAGAAAGAATTTCTTGAATATCACTTCTCATTTATGAAAACTCATCGGTTTTGTAAAAACATGCACGAACATGCACGAATGAAAACATGATTTTGTAAATTTCATTAAACATAACAAATCAATTCCAAACTTGATAAAACTTTGCGAAATGTTTATAAACATGAATACAAACATGTTATAAAAAGAATTTCTCAATTTTCATTTCTCAATTGTGAAAACTCATGTATTTTGCAAGTGTGTCCAAAGCATGAAAAACCCAAAACCATGCATGTATATATATACATAGAAACCAAATACATGTGTGTATATGATATTGAGCTTAAGGTACTTAACACACATAATATAAAACCTAAACTAGATTACCCAAGCCAATCTTGATCTTCAATAAGCTTGACTTGGTACACTATGCGGATGAAGCTTGAACTTGATCTTTAACTTTGAATAGCGTAGGCTTCTCTCCACAATTCCGCCAACCTCCATTGGATATGTTCGTTAAGGCTCGATTCCATCCATCCTCCAACAACGTTGTTTGTCTATAATACATAGGAATGCACAAACACTAGACGAACAACATTAGTGGTAAATTGTTTGTAAATCATCATCAAAACAAGAAAGCCAACAGTCACAACTCGCCAGACCGAGTCTACGTTCGAATCCGCCAGCAAACCTCAAGACCGCCAATATGGCCAGATGTCTGCTACCCCACGTGCTGAGATGGGCCTTCCCACCTCTCTTGACCCAAAGGGAGAGGGCACAGTACTGCAAGACCATCAAGCAGGCCGCTCACAGTACAAAGGATTGGGCAGGTGTCGAGTTGACCTGAACATTCATAAATGCAGCTCACCTCAGCTGTCTGAGTCAAGAGACGAGTCTGTCAGCATTCGGCGAACTGTCCAAACCCACTCGAGTGCCAGGGACATGCCTTCCCACCTCTCTCAACCTAAAGAGAGAAGATACGGCACTCCAGGTCCGCCGAATAATCGCCCACAGTACAAAGTGAGCGGACAAGTGTCAAAGTAGCTTGCGCCCTCATAAATGTGACTCACCTCAGTTGTCCAAGCAGAGGGCAAGTACCGCCGGCGCTCGGTGGTTGGTCAGACTCACTCGAGTATCTGACAGCCGTTGTCATGCATACGAGGAGGGGCCTTCCCACTCCTACGTGACATAATGCAAAGGTACAACCCTTCGAATGACCGCTCGTGTATGGTCACATCCCATAATTCAAGGAGCAGCCAAGCTGTCTCTCTCCCATTTAAGAACTTCTTCCAGCCACGGAGAAGGGGTTCAGCTTTTCTTCCGAATCACGAAGAAGAGATCCAACGGCCGTAGCGATCCAGCGACTTACTTATAGCTGAATCAGTTAACTGAACCGATTAGTTCTCGATTCTCAAAAGGGTCGACGACGAGCTCTTTGAAAGATCCTTGCATTGCAGCACTATTTCCTCGTTCTGAGCCCCGGTCACCAACGAATTAGGAGATCCGAACTCTATCGACTCGAGCTTCTACTGTGTACTGAAGCTCTTTTGCGACCTCGGTCGGATCGTCCAAGGGAAGCGGACTCGACACGAGCATCGAGCGAAGCATCCTGTAGCCACCAAAAGTCCCCACACTAAACAAAGAGGGCATTCCCTCTGCTTCTGTCATAAACATTTGATTATTAGTTTGTAATAAGATTTCTTATCAATACAAACGAAGTTCCCTGTTTTCGGGAGATCAAATTTACACCCTACAGAAGATGGCGACCACAGTGGGAGAAGCTGTTTCTTCAAATGAAATGGTGATGGCTCAATTCGACGAAGTCGCTATCGGGAAGACTGTGGAGTCCCTAGAGATCGAGTTCGACCAAGCCAAGTACGAAGAGTACTTGTCTTCTTCCTCCTCCGGTGGAGATGCGTCCCGCAAGCGCCACAGAGTCGTGCGCCGAGGCCGACCTCTAACGGACAAAGCCTCCGCACCTGAGGGTCCCAACCGTGTCTCGTCAGGGGAACCCACTCCCTTAGAATCGATCAAGGCCAAACCCCAGATCAAAAGCAAGGGACAAGGATTTGCCAGATGGGTCGCCAAACGGCCCCCGCAAACATTTGTCCCGGAGGGAACACCGGTTCATCCAGGCACAGACTACGCTACCACAGCCCGTACAGATGCTCTCTCCATCGGAAGAGCTAGCCAACAGCGATGGCAGATGCTTGTCGGGCGGGAAGCCCAAACCTCCGCTTCACACAATGGCCCGAATTACCATACAGGCCCGAGAAGCGTCAGACGAGAGGGCAACTTGCCCGACATCGGGAGGCCCTCCAAATCAGGAGCGCCAACCAAGAAGGACGGGGCCACCCGCTCAGGTGGACTTCGCTTCTCAGGTCACATCCCTGACGCGAATAAACCATCCAAAGCGAGCGAGCCTCCCAGAATAGGCGAATCCCTAAAGGCTGGCGAGCCTCGCCATAACCCTTTGGCGGATAAATGCAAAGGCAAGGAAATAGGCGACACCACGCAAACCCGCTCGTTCAAACGAAGGGTTGAAACTCGCCTACGCGTTGGAGTTCGCCCAAACGCGAAGACTTGCTCGCCAAGGCGAGATCGCCTAACTCCAGCACCACAGCGTTCCACCCAGCGTGCACCAGAGTACACATCCAAAGATCTCTTGTGTACTCACCCAAGCGGTCCTTCCGATGCTGGGGGTTGTCACCAACCACCTGCGGAAGATCTCCGAGAATACTTAACTCGCAAGAGCACCATACATGAGGTGAGTCCTCAGTGCCATTGCGAAAGGCTCATCCACACGGTACTCGCCGACTGCCAATGCATAGGAACGGCGAAGCCTTTGGTGTTTGAGAGACTTTCTCAACAACCTTCGCGACCGAAGCCCTCCCGTCAAAAGCATCGTCACCAAAGAGGACGCGCTGCCGACGACCTAGAACTCCCGTCCGCTACAATCAACATGACGGACAAGGGTAAGGCGGTACTCTCCGACTCTCCGGATTCGGACTCCGTCCTGAGGCCTAACCCTCGATTCGCCCGACACCGGCAAGAGGGCATATACCAGCGTACCCGTAGTCACAGAGGGACAAGCATCGGGTTCGATTACTCCGCCTTAGCCCCCCCTCCTGCGGCAAAGATAAGGGTCACTCGGCGGCGGCCACGTCTCAAACCTCGCACTCAAGTCAGGACGCGATGGCACGGGTGCACATGACTGAACTCCCCCATGACCAGACGGTCGCCCAGAAGCTCGAAGAGCAACAGGCGACCATAGATTCCCTAAGGGAGATGATGGAACAACTTCTGAACAAGAAGAGAAGAAGAAGAGAACCCAACGTCCCTTACCCCGGCGAACAGGAGATAAAGAGTGGGTACCTCCTCACCGCCCAACGACCGAGACGGAAGATAATAGTAATCCACAATCCGATTACTCTTCCAAGACATCGCTGGGAACGTTGCATACAGGAGGTAGCACCCGCGACAAAAGGCTCGACGAGTTCCAAAACCAACTTAACGCACTCAAGCTTCAGCAGAACATGAATAAGCTGGGGGTAGTCCGACCCGACCCTATCGAATGGGATACGGTCCCCTACCCGGCGATGTTCAAGCCAATTAGCTTGGTGTAGTTTGACGGCAAGAGCTCGCCCTTGCAACATATTTACTACTTCATGGCGCAGACCGGATTCCTCACGGGGAACGACGCCATTCTCACTCGGCTATTCATAGGCACCCTCAAGGGAGTGGCCTTTAAATGGTTCCACAAACTAGAACCCGGCTCTATTAAGTCGTGGGCCGATCTTGAAAGGCTCTTCCTTGCCCGCTTCTTCAACGACGACACCTAGGTGTCAATGGCCACCCTCCTCGCCGAAAAGCAACGAAAGTCGGAGTCAGTCAACGACTTCGTGAAGAGGCTCCGCAACCGATCTGTCCACTGTCGGGACCAAGTTTTTGAATCCACACTAATCGAGATGTGTCGTAATAATCTCTCGATCCACATCCTATCCAAGGTGGGCGCGGTGGAAACTCGGACATGGAAAGAGCTTGTTCGTCAAGGCGAGCAAGTACATAACATGATCAAGTGGCTCGAGGCCGAAGAGCCGCAGCCCAAGAAAGGGGCTGCAGAACCAGCCGTGCCAAACAATCCCCCTCGGTCCAGAGGAAAGGAGATTATGGCCGTTGACTCTGCCCCAGCGCCGAAGGCTGCTCAGAAACCGAAGCCTAGACAATTTGAGCAATGCCCCCCGCGGCAATACGACTTCAAAGAGGATCAGGTGGTGGCGACGTTCGACACTTTGCTCAAGAGTGTGCGAATTAAATTGCTAGAAGCCTCGAAACCTGAGGAGGTGGACAAAACCAGTAATCCGAGTTACTGTGCCTACCACAGATTCTTGGGCCACCACACGACCAAGTGTTACGTCCTCAAGGATAAGCTCCAAGCCCTCTACGACGTGGGGGTCTTAAAAAAGGAGAAGGTCCAAAAGAAGGTGACCGCGAACATGATCACCTTAAGCTTTGGAACAAATCTCCCAGAGGTCCAAGCTCCTGCAGGAGTAATTCCTATTCCCAAGGCCGTCTTGAAGATCACCAACGACGACCCTCACAACCAACGTAAGAAAGGCTTAGCTCCGCAGGTTCTGCCATCGGGACAGGTGATGTGGGTCCATCCGGACCTCGTCAACGACGAACAATGGACTACAAAGCCCTCGAAAGGGACTAAGGGAAAACATTGTAACGTTGTCTCTGCCATCCCAGATAGAGACAACACAGCAATAACCGCCCTAACCGATTCCGAGGAAGACACCAACATCTTCACCACGAGAGTAGGGAAGGAATTCGCGAAGGAATATCCCACGAGGGCGGAGAATCCGACGGGATCTCCTGTGAGGCCGGCCGCGACGACCCCTCCCAATCCGGACGGAACAAGCTCAAGCCGCCAACCTTTCCGGTTCAACGTGCTCGCGCAGCTGAAAAGCATCCCTGCGCGAATTACCATGTACGACCTCCTCCGATTATCTAGGTCTACACGGGAGGCCCTGCAAGAGGCATTGGCCGACTCAGAGGCGTTCTCCACTCATTTCTCGAAGGAAATAGAGTCTGAACAAGAATGTGCGGTTTGTTGCCAAGTTTCCGAGAGACGGGTCCCGTGCATCACTTTCACTCCTGAGGACATGCTCATCAAGAGCACATCCCATGATCGGCCTCTGTACTTCACGGGATACGTCGGTTCATCGAAGGTGGATCGAATTCAGGTCGACCT
Organism: Asparagus kiusianus; assembly: GCA_022839385.1. Lineage (NCBI taxonomy): Eukaryota > Viridiplantae > Streptophyta > Magnoliopsida > Asparagales > Asparagaceae > Asparagus > Asparagus kiusianus. The sequence continues at coordinate 8,753 of BQKN01056689.1, forward strand.
GGGCTCTGTGCTAAGCATCATGCCCCTAAAGTTGATTAAACACCTAGGGATACCGCCAAAACGTCTGTCCTCGACCACCACAACCATTTTTGGCTTTAACGCCACGGGAACACGGCCGTTGGGCAAGATCCGCTTGAAATGTTGAATAGGCGACATGAAGACGGAGGTGACCTACTACGTCATCGATGCTAAGCCCTCCTACAACGTGCTCTTAGGATGCCCGTGGATCCATGGCAACCGAATAGTCCCATCCGCCCTTCACCAATGCTTGAAGTACGTGGACGATTACGAGCGAGTAAAGACGGTAGTGGCCGACAAGCACCCCTTTAAAGGGGTCGAAAACTACTTCACGGATTCTCTGCTGTATCAAGACCCCGACGAGTCACCAGCAGAGGAGCTAGAGAGTGGCAATGAGGCAGACAGCGAGCCTGAGTACGGCGACAGTCTAATCCTGAACGACTTCGAGTCAATTGTAATCGGTTACGAGAGTTACAATGTAACCAATGTTGTTCAGGCAGAGGAAATTATCATGAATGAGAAATACGACTTTGCTTATTTGTCGTCTTGCTCCACATCCGAGGATGATGCGCCCAACGACCAATGGTTAGAAGTCTACAGTGATCCATCCCTGCACTTGCCAGTATGCTCGTCATATGTCGCCGAAGCACAGCCGATCAAGTCATCACAAGCTGTGTTCATCGTGCCAGCCCAAAATAATTGATCACCCCCTGCGCACGCTATAGGACGAGTCTGAGGACAAAGACCCAGCGCCCCAGTTTTCACAATACAGTCGAATTGCGAAACGCATGATGAGCGACATGGGGTATGACCTCACTCGTTTAGAGGGTCTGAATTACGGCCGAGGACGCAAGACGGTCATCCGACCTGCTTACGTACCTAAAGGAAAACCCTCAAATTACTTCAACAGGACTAAGAGTGGCTTAGGCTACTCCTCCTCCTCATCGGATTTGTGTTTTTACATCAACGAAGATTCCGACTATGCATGTTCAGGGGATCAATCATCAACAACCTCGGCATGGGACACGGATATCAGCGTAAGGGATCTGTTCGATAACCTCACAGTCAACATGGCTACAATGGATCCCGCCGAAATGGCGGCGGATGAACAACTTTCACTCTATGACGAGACATGGGATCGCCATGTTAATGCCCAGTGGAACAATCACTTTGAGCAACGTGAACCGCCAACTGAGGACGAGATCCTCCAAGTGAACATGGGTAGTGAGGCGAATCCTAAGCCCATATTCATTAGCGACAGTTTGCCTCCCCATGAGAAAGAAAATCTCATCGCCCTTATATGGGAGTATATTGACGTCTTCGCGTGGAATTATGAGGACATGCCCGGCCTGGATCCGCGGGTCGCTACTCATCGCCTTAACATCAGCTCAGACGCCAAACCAGTTAATCAACAACAGAGGCGGTTTCGCCCTCAGATCATGGAGGCAATAGAGGCCGAAGTAAAGAAACTGATTGAATCCGGTTTCATCAGGGAAGAACAACACCCCGACTGGGTGGCAAATATTGTTCCGGTCTTGAAGAAAAACGGTAAAATCCGCATCTGCATCGACTTTAGGGACCTCAACGCTGTGTGCCCCAAAGAAGAATTTCCCCTACCTATCACGGATGTCATCATTGACAACACGTGCGGATTCGAGAGGATGTCCTTCATAGACGGTTTCTCGGGGTACAATCAAATCAAAATGCACCCCGAGGACGAGAAACACACTTCGTTCAGAACTCCTATGGGGGTGTACTGCTACACCGTTATGCCCTTCGGACTCAAGAACGCCAGCGCAACCTATCAACGCGCCATGAGTACGATCTTTCGAGATCATCTGCGGAAGACGGTCGAATGCTACGTAGACGATCTGGTCATGAAGAGTCGCCATAAGGAGGACCACCTCCAAGACTTGAGGGCGATGTTCGAACTTATGAGGACTCATCAACTCAAGATGAATCCTACTAAGTCATTCTTAGGGATGTCTAGCGGCAAGTTCCTCGGGTTCGTCGTCACGACGAGAGGAATCCGGATCAACCCAGACAAGGTGCGAGCTATTCAAGAGCTTCAACCGCCCCAAAATCTTAAAGAGTTAAGAGGCCTTCAAGGACGATTGGCTTACATCCGAATGTTCATCTCAAATATTTTAGGCAAATGTCAACCCTTCTCCAAGTTAATGAAGAAAGGTACTTCCTTCATGTGGGACGAACCGTGCCAAAAGGCCTTCGAGGAAATCAAGACTTATCTCTTGAACCCGCCTGTCCTTGCGGCGCCAATCTCAGGGAGGCCATTCCTCATATATATACGGGCCATGGAACATTCTCTAGGCGCCCTCTTGACACAAAACGACGAGGCGGGCCACGAGCAAGGCATCTATTACTTGAGCAGAACCTTGCAAGGCGCCGAACAACGGTACCCGATGATCGAAAAGAAGTGCATGGCCTTAGTGTTCGCCATCCAAAAGATGCGGCACTACCTGGTTGGCCAAACAATCCATGTCATCTCCCGTATGAACCCCATCCGGGTCTTCATGACACAACCTGCAGCGTTGAATTGGCGTCTAGCCAGGTGGGCACTTCTGCTCTCTTAATATGACATCCACTTCATGCCACAAAAATCAGTCAAGGGACAGGCCATTTGCGATCTCATGGCTAGTCACCCGCTGGGGGCGAAGACCGACCTATTTGAAGATCTGCCAGATGAACCCCCCGAAGCCAATGTGACCTCATCACCGGAGGGGTGGCAGATGTTCTTCGACGGCGCGTCTCGTACAGGCACAAGCGGTTCCATTGTTGCGGGAGTGGGGTTGGTCCTCACCTCCCCGTATGGCCACGTGTTACCCCGAGCCTTTTCTTTAATAGAACCATGCACCAACAACGTGGCTGAATACAACGCGTTGCTCATAGGACTTGAGGTTGCCAGAGAGTTAGGGATAAAGCATCTGGAAGCTTACGGCGACTCACAACTCATCGTTAAGCAAATGACTGGCGAATATGAAGTCAGGAACGACGATCTTATCCCGCTCCACAAAGCGGCTATCAAACTAGTGGGGTCATTCGAGAGTTTCCGCATTGAGCATGTACTCCGTTCCAAAAATACACATGCGAACGCCCTTGCATCCTTGGCGGCTAATTTGGCCCAACTCTTAGGAACGACCCAACGTGTCACAGTAGCCAGCCAAAGACTCTTTCAACTAAAAGACGTCCCAGAAGCGAACGCCACCCATCAAACCCTAGATCAGCCCGATCGGGAGGATTGGCGTCTCCCGATCATCGATTACGTTCTGTACGACATATTGCCCGAGGACGCAAAGGAGCGAGATTCTATCCGACGACGTGCCTCGAGGTTCTACTATGATTCGACCACCAAGACGCTATATCAGAGGTCATACGATGGCCTGTTGCTTCGATGTCTTTCAAAGGCAGGGGCACAAGAGGCCCTACGCGAGGCCCATGACGGCACTTGCAGAGCTCATCAGCCGGGACCTAAGCTTTGGGATCGTCTGTGAAGAATAGGCTACTTTTGGCCTGGAATGGTTAGCGACGTGGTCGCTTATGCAAAGCGCTGCTACGAATGCTAAATCCACGCCAACTATATGCACCAACCTCCTGAAGATCTGCACCCGACGAGAGCGTCGTGTCCCTTCGAAGCATAGGGAATTGACATAGTCGGACCAATATCTCCGCCATCGGCGAAAGGCCATCGCTTCATCCTTACGATCACCGACTACTTCTCTAAGTGGGCCGAAGCCGTCCCCTTGAGAGAAGTCAAGACCAATGACGTGATCAAATTCATCAAGCACCATGTCATATACCGATACGACGTGCCCCGACGCATCATTCATGACAACGGCACGCAGTTCGTCAGCCACGCGTTCACCAGGTTTTGTGACAAGTTCCGAATACAAAACCTGTCATCCATGGCCTACAACCCTTTGGCGAATGGTTTGGCCGAAGCCTTCAACAAAACGATCATCAAGATCTTGACCAAGCTAACTTCCACCAGCAAACGCGATTGGAAAGAAAAGCTAGGCGAAAGCTTATGGGCGTATCGCACAACGGTTCGCACACCGACTAGCAACACGCCCTATTCATTGGTATATGGTTGTGAAGCCGTGTTGCCATTAGAGATTCAGATCCCATCCCTCCGAGTCGCCCTAGCAGCAGGGATGACGGCGGAAGATAATCACCAGCGACGACTCGCGAAGCTCGAAGCATTGGACGACAAGCGACTAGAAGCTCAACAACACATTGAGTTCTATCAAGCCCGAATGGCCAAGGCTTTCGATAAGAAAGTCAAGCGCCGAGCCTTCAAGGAGGGAGAACTGGTACTGGCCGTTCGCTGACCGATGATCCTCACTTCTAAGAAGAAAGGCAAATTTCAGCCCAAATGGGAAGGACCATTCGTGATAGAGACAGTCTATTCGAATGGAGCTTATCGCCTCGTCAAGCCGAATGGCGATAAAATCATGATGTCCATCAATGGCAAATATCTGAAAAAGTACTACCCTTAGTTCTTCTTCCCAAACTCCCGTGAGTGCATGAGTCTAAACTGGTCCTTGCATCCTCCAACTGGTAAAAGAGGTTAAACTATGCCCTACGCTTCCATTTCTGGGCCAAGTTCCCAGTACAGGCAAGCTTAACAGTTTAAGCGAATTCCACTTCTCGAGATGGGTCCCCAGTACAGGCGAACCGCTCAAACTAGGCGAGACTAGCATTTCAGGTGGGGCGGCATCAAACAGCCCGCTTGGTCAAACCTTCAAATAGTTAGGACCAGAGCCACAATCCCCCGCCAATCCTCTTCAATAGGATGGCGGGACCCCCACTATCACTTCCGACAAAATCAACTTACCAATCCTCCCCAAAGGGATGGTAGGTCCTCAAACTCATTCCAATCACGACCATTCCTATCACGTTAACGAATACCTCTGACAAAATCAACTTACCAATCCTCCCCAAAGGGATGGTAGGTCCTCAAAGTCGTTCCAATCACGACCATTCCTGTCACATTAATGAATACCTCTGATAAAATCAGCTTACCAATCCTCCTCAAAAGGATAGTAGGTCCCCATAGTTGCTCTAATCACGATAAAACACCATCAGGTTAATGATCACCTCGGATGGCGGGCACCGCTATCCCTGCGGATAGCACAGCCTAAGTAATGACTTACCATGCGACGTGTTATTGCTTCGGTCGATAGTCACACTCCTACGTTCCTGAACTATTGGGCCTATTCCAGATATCCTAACATTCCATTAGGGTGACTGATGGGTAGCGGCCTACCACGCGATGGCCCCTACAACGATCGATCGTCATATTCCTACATCCCTGAATGACTCGATTATCACCTATGTTGTCGCCCTCGCGGGCGATGACAGCTATCGAGGGCGGCTCGATAGACGTCACGCCCGGAAGTTCCTTCAAGCGGCTACCCACCGACTGGCGAGTCAAAGATTTAGGGTATCGGTTGGTCGCATGCACGATCAGCCATTCCTGGTTTTGGGCTAAGTGTCACCCTCTTGGTCCTACCGAAGCTGCAACGCGAAGATCAGGATCGACCCGACCCTGCGTCGTAGGTAGCCGATAACAAAGAAAAGGCTAAATGACCAAGTCCAAGGCGAGTTCGCCAGAGAAGACATGGGCAAAGGCCAAATAACGCAGGCGAGTTTAGCCTAAGGGACAAACAAGCCGAGTATACACAAAAAAAATGAAAGAAGAAACTGTACAGGCAAAACAAAAGAAAGATCAAAACCAAAGGCCATTACGGGCCAATTTTTACATGCATAAGTTTTGGTTTAGTTCTGATGCACACGGCATCAACTAACTTACAAAAAAAAGGAAGAAGGAAAAACAAGAGCAGGCGCTACAGAAGCTTCAACAGGCTGAAGGTGGTGAACTTGGCTTTGACCGCCGATAGTTCCGCCGCGCGTCGAGCCTTCGCCGCCTTCTCCTGCTTTTGCCGCATCTTGGCAAGGGCGGCTTCGCCTTCCTCTTCCTCCTGGCGGAGAAGCTAAAGCGAATGCTCTGCCCACCTAGCGACACGGCAGATCCGCCTGTTTTCCAGCTCGAGTCTCCGCAGCCGCGCCTCACCATGAGAGGATCCTGCGTCTTCGAACAAGACAGCGTCGTTGTAGGCGTCCATCTTGGCCAGCGTCGCCTCGTGCTGCTTGCGCAGATGCTTAAGCTCGGCCTCCTTCACCAGAATCCGCTTCGCCCGCTCTTCACGCTCGAGCAGGAAGCGCAGCGAGAGTGGCGGTGGCACGTCAGACGGATCGTCGTATGCCAACTCTTCGAGGTGGTACATCCACCCCTCCACACGGTGAAGTTCCTGCTCACACCGACATGCGAGCGAGGTACCGCCCGCGTGACGGACCTCCCTTAAACCCGCTTCTACGAGAGGAAGTGCATCATAGTACCTCCCGTCGCCTACGCCGACCGAGATGGCAATCCCTTGCACCAAACCCTCCAACCTCTGGAGGGGCTCGAAGGCAGGGTGAGCTACTGGGTCCGGCGCGGAAGACCCCTGGGACGAGTTCACAGGGGAAGCGGGCAGAGGACCATCGTTGACTGTGCCCTCGGAGGCGCTATGGTCGGAGTCAGAGGCCATGAAGCAGAGGAGGTTACTGCAGCGGTCTTCTCCTAGCGGACTTTTCTCAAAGAGGTAGGAACTTGGCTGAAAAGATGGCAAGTACGGGAGATATAACCGAAGACGCAACAGTCAGGATCTGTCCCCTCAAGCAATCGAATGGCCCAGGTGTCCTGCGACGCTTCAAGCTCAACGCCAATAAAGGCCATACCTCTCGGGACCCCAAACCAGCCGATCGAATGAAGCCCAAGAGGCGAAGCGTTCTGTCACTTCACCATCAATGAGCATTAACACGTCCCTAAGGCCTTAGCTGGCGAGCATTTGGTCCTGTTAGGAGACACGTGGCACAAGTTTTCGCCCGCACTTTTGAGTCTTCAACTATGGGACAGATTCACCGCCGCTTGAGTTCTGATTGCAGTACGAACTCGCCCTAATTCGGATCTGATTGCACAGAGTTCCGCCCACGACCTAAACTCGCCAGAGGTCAAGTTAGGTCTGCAGCGTAAACTCGCCTTCTCATAAGTTCCGCTTGTAGTCTAAACTCGCTAGCGATAGGATTTGGTCTTCAACACGAACTCGCCAACACAAGAATTTCGCCTACGGCTTGAGTTTGCCAACAGTCAAAGTTAACCTTCAAGCGAACTCGCCATTGAGATCATTTCACCTTCAGCAGGAACTCAATGGCGTTTTAGAGAGTGGCCTGTAGTGCTAATTTGCAGTCACTCAAGTCTGTCTGCAGTGTAAACTCACCTATACCAGAGTCGAACCTTCAACGTAAACTTGTCACCATTCGAGGAGTTTCGCCTGCAATATTAAGTCACCATCGGCTATGCAAACAAAACACCGAACGACGACGTACTAAGAGGAGGCGTATGTAACAAGAAAACACGAACTTCATTGGAGGCTTCAAGACAGTACATTTGAACAAAGTTATGATTTTGCAACTGCGAAAGCTATAACATTACATCTAAGAAGCAAAACATGCACCCAGTTTTTAAGATAATACATTTTCATGGCTTCATAAACAAACAAGTCAGAAACAAAATGTCTTATCACAATCACAAGTCTAAAACCTCAGTCGAATAGGCTAAAAGAGGAAAGCTCTTCTCTGGCCACTACAACCCTTTTCGCGTGGTCCTCTTGAGCTTTGTCTTCAGCCGCCTTCCGAATTCGGTCTTCAGAGCTCGATCTGGCGGCAACATCTTTTTGGCGCAAGGCCAAGAGGCTTCGAGTTTTCGCCTCAGCGTTCTTGCTGACCTTTACGACATCGGACTGGAGCCCCTTCAAATTCGTCTCCGCCTGTCCCAGTTCGGCTCTCAGGCGGGCTATTGTGCGATTGAGGTCGACAATTTGCTCCTCCAACGAGTGTTGTTGACCCACCCAGAAGTTGACGATGGATTCCAAATCCGTGATTTCTTTGGAACGGACCTCCTGTTCCCAAGCTTCCTGACGCCTGATATGAGCCAAGCAAGACTCCACTTCCGGGCCTTCCTGTAGCAATGTCTCTAACCTTATCATACCTGACTCTAAAAGGCGGAGCTTCTGCATGCAACGTGTGGTAAGCCGGTTTTCGCCCGCCCGTCGAAAGTCGACCACGCGATCCAGGAGAGATTGCCTGAAACCATCAAGGCTACCCATGCCAAGGTTGACAAGGAAAATCACCTGCCTCACGGCATTCTCAAACTCTTCGACGCGAGCCTGCAAGGGTAGGGAATCAGAGGAAGCAGGTTCTTGACCCGGGGTGAGCACCGCGATAGGCGAAACCTCGAGACAGGGTTTGGTTCCCGGCTAGGGAACGGGGCCTGGGGCAGGGGAAGTCGCAGGACCTTCAGATTCGTCGTTAGAAATTAGGATGGGCTCGGCCGCATGCTCTTCGGCAGTCGGTGCCTTTTCTCAACCTGTGCAATACAACAACAACACAGGGTAGAGTCAAAGGGAGAATACCTGCTCGACCCACACGAAAGTCGAGACGAAAAGATACCTTCGGCCGCGGCGGCCTCGGTGGTGCCCGAAGAAGACGCCTCCTTCCTTTTCCTAGAAGCAACCCTCTTTACATTCGGTGCCATTATGGGTACGATGAAGGGAAAACTTGGGTTTCCTCTGGGAGAAGACAATGAAAGGAACTATAGCCCCTCTTATCGGAGGGTAAGGGCGTTAAGTACTCTAAAAACCCTAGACGGTTAATCGCCACTCGATGGGACCGTTCAAGGCTGAAATAGTTGAAGGGTAAGGCCGAATAAATCGGATCTTACCTGGACGGCCAAGATCCAACGGTTCCTGGACACGATCTTCAGCAACGGTCCGAACTAAGCATGATAGACGAAGAGCCCCCACTGCGCCGCATTTAATGCGAAGCGACGTGCCCACGTCCTCTTGGCTGACGTGCACATAGATCAGTACATGGCCCACAGAAGGCGGGGCCTACCTGATGGCGGATCCGTCGCTAAGATTCCCTCGGGTCGAAATCGATCATCCCTCTGAAGCTTGAGTCAGTTCTAATTCTACCCGCGGATGAAAGCCGCCCGCAGAGGAAACAAGCTTGCGGCAGAAATTCGCCGACAGTTGAAAATATCCCTGCAACTAAGACTTTCTGGCTAACGCATGTTAAAAAAATGGAGCAGGCACAGAAGTAATAGTGACCGAAGGCGAAAGGATAATTCCATTCATAAAGAAATCCTATTACAACGGAGGATCAAAGGTAAATTACAAAGCTTTCAACTGCAGTTCCGCCTCACGAATCTCTCCGGCTAGGCGAAACTCAAGCCTCCTTAGGATCTCTCGGCGAAGATCTTCGTTGGCACTCTTCGTGGAGCCGGCTTCGATTGGTATCGCCGCCTTCGATTGGTTTTGAAGCTTTGAAGACTTGAACTTTTCAGATCTGGTTCTTGGCGATCATCCACACCAAACAAGGCAGGAGTTCGAGAGAGATCAGATCTGAGATCTACACGGTTACCCTCCGGATCAAAACTTGGTTTTTGATCCCGAGAAGAGTATCGATTTCGCTTGGTCGATTTTGATTACTTGAGGCTATTGTTTCCTTGGTGAAATAATCCCCTCGGCTGTTATTTCCTTCGTGAAATAACACCCATCATACCGTGTAGATCTGACCGGATCAAGATCACGCGGTGGTCCACGGATTAACCCTGGCGCAGGTGAAGAACCCACACAAGCAAGAGACCGCAAAACAGGATCTTGCGATTTGTTCCACAAAAAAGGAAAGTTGTAATCTTTTTATTTTTCTTTGATTTTGTTGTAACCGGATCTTATCAAAAGACCGGATCTTTTATAACCGATAAACAGTTGCTCAAGAGAACAATGACGTCAATAAAAACAACAATTTTTCCCACGAACAATCTGGCGACCATAGTGGCAGCCACCGATCTCACTGCCGAGATCGTTGCGCCACAGCCGCGGATCTTAATCCCGGTCGAGGAGGAGGTCGAGTATGAATTCAACCAACAAAAGTTTGAGGAGTATCTGTCATCCTCGTCCGGATCCACCTCCCCCCGCAAGTCCAAGAAGTTCTCCTCCAGTAGAAAAGTCCGTTGGTATAAAGAAGTAGAGAATACCAACAAAGATCTCACCCCGATCGATGCCGAAGTTGCATCGAGTAAAGTTCCACCGACCTCCAACCAGGTCAAACCTGTTCTCGCCAATTCCTCCGCCGCTGAAGGCGTAAGGACTCTCTCAAAGAGAGCCCACCAGAGGCGACGTCAACGCCTGGCATGGCAATTAGCAAAGGCGATGGAGTCCACTGACGGAATCTGTTATAACGTGGATTTGAAGAACAGGAGAGGCAAACAGCCTCAACAACCAATGAATGGTAGTTCCTCCAAGCCGCCAATGAATGAATGGATCCATGTCAAACGGAATCGTTCGACACTGGATGAGCGCATTCGCAAGCGCCGCGCACTGTCAGCGTAAGCACGGGCTCAAGTCCAAGAAGCCCGCAGAAGACTGCAGAAGGAAGTGGCCAAAAAGCCGCCACCAACCCGCCAAGTATGGAGGCCGAAGTCTGAAGCGGCAACTCAGGCTAAGGAACAATCATTGCAGCCTTCAAAACAAGTTCAACCTCCCGAACCATCCTGAAGAAGGAGGTCAGTTTTGGAGCGCCTCGGTCCACTTCCCAAAGCTCCAGTTCAAGAACGTTTGGGCCCGATAAAGAAGCCCCGAACGAGTCAACATGACGGGGGTCGCCGCCACCCTCAACATGACAAGGAGTTCATGGCAACTACGTGCACCAGTTTGCGCATTGAAGTCTAGGAGCCCGCCGAGAACTCACGCCCACAAAGGCGTGTTTCGAGACGCATGACTCTTGAAAGCCCAAAGAAGGTAGTTCCCCCTCAGAAGGAAACATTGTCGTCTGATGATGATAGCGTTATACCTGAGAAGTCATGCCAACACACGATAGGTTACTCCGACCTTCAAACCGACGAGTTGTACTATCGTGTTAGGGGTACGAGTAAAACCAGGAAAAGGAGTCCTCAAAAACTAGAAGCTCAGTGCGATCGTGGATCAAGAAGGGGCCAGCAAAGTGACGGATCCGAAGTATTGCGCATACCATAGAGCGGTCCATCACCCTACAAGGTCATGCTACCATCTCAAGGATAAGATCCAGGCGTTAATTGATGTAGGCGTCATAACCCCGAAGTCGCCCAAGAATGTAGGAGCAAATGCAGTATCAATTAGCTTTGGATCAGTACCCACAACATGGTTTGAACCAAAACGCATCACCAAAGTGAGAATGAAGACAATAAACGACGACCCATACGGACAGCGCCAAAAAGGACTTGTGCCACACACAGCCCCAAACGGTGAAATCCTCTGGGTCCATCCTGATCTTATTGAAGACGAGCAGTGGGTGACTTCCTCTACCAGAAAGGGTAAAGGTAAGTCCTGCAACGCTACTTCCGCGATCTTCGAAGAGGATGGTGATGAAGCTCCTACCTTCCCGCTCTCCGAAGAAGAACAAGAAGTTTTTGTCACTAGAAGAGGAAATCAGTATCACTTCAACTATCCATCACCTAGTGATCAGGTAGCTGAGCAGGGGGTGACTAAACTAGGACCAGCCAAAACTCTCACGGAACTGGGAGTGATTACGACTCCTAGACCGGTTGAAGACGCTCGACGAAAGCCGGTTGATAAACACAAAGAAAAGAAGTCCCAGGAGGTTCAGAATCCGAGGCAGACTTGTTTCAATCGTCCGATTGGAAGAGATAAACCGGAGAGCTCGAACACTCCGCGCATCTTCGATATCATGGCTCAACTAGCTAATATTCCAGCGCGGATAACATGTATGAGTTGCTACGGTTGTCTAAATAAACCAGGGAAGCCTTGCAAGAAGCATTGGCCAATTCAGAAGTGTTCCTTACTCAGATCAAGCCGGTACCTAAAGAGCCAGAACTGTTGATTCAACACTGCAATATAGCGGCTAAAAACCTTCCCTGCATTACCTTCACCAAAGAGGATATGCAGACGAAGAATTCGAACCATGATCGACCCCTATATTTCATCGGGTACATTGGCTCCAGCGAAGTCAACCGAATCCAAGTGGACCCGGGTTCCGCTGTGAGTATTATGCCGCTTCGCTTGATGCATAACCTCGGTATTCCAGTGAGTAAGTTGGCGTCCACAGGCACTGTTATCTATGGATTCAATACTAGCGGGTCAAGACCCTTGGGTAAGATCCGGATAAAATATCAAATGGGTGATCTGAAGACGGAAGTCACATGTTATGTGATTGATGCCGAGACTTCATATAACTTACTATTGGGTCGACCCTGGATCCATAGTAACGTTATAATCCCCTCCACTCTCCATCAGTGTTTGAAATATGTCGACACTGATGGTAAGGTTAGGACGGTGGTTGCGGATAAGCAACCATTCAAAGGGTTTGAGAATTATTTCACTGATTCTCTCCTTTATGGAAACGAATCCGATACTGAACCATCGGCCCAGGGCACGGACAGCGGAGAAGAAGCTGATACTGAAGCCGGACTTGATTACGATGGAGGTTTTGTTTTAAACGACATTGTACCCTTGGTAATCAATCTTGACGATGAACAATCGTCAGATGGTAGTTGTAACTGGCAACTTGCCAATAATGAAATAAATGATGATTTAGAGTACTCACTGTCTCTTGATGATGTGATAAAGGGATTGCATGATAATCCCGATTTATATACGCCACTTCGATCGTCCTATATAACAAAGAAACACTTCTAACATTCTTTCGGAACAACCCTGATCGTTCCTGCCAAAATAGGAGGCGAAAAAGAAATGATTTACGGTAAAGGAGAGAGTTTTCCATTCCCTGATCATTTCTTAAGGGAAGATAAGAATGATGACAAACCTGGTCGACATTTATCTAAGTATAGTCCGGAAGCGCGCAAGCTCATGGAAAAACAGGGATATGATTTCACACTCGGAGAAGGTTTATACTTCGATCGAGGTTCCAGTATTCCAGCCAAAGCTGCATATGTACCAAAAGGGAAACCGGATGATTATTATAAGTTCAGACGAGGTCTAGGTTATGTCTCTTCTTCAGAAGATGAATGTTGCTGGTTAATCAATGACCAATCATCTGAGCAATACAAAGATGGGTACTCGTCAAATTCCTCGGAGTGGGATTCCGATACAAGTCTGGGGGAAGTATTCAAAGCTCTAATGACGAACATGGCTATAGCTGATCCATCCACAATAGAGGACGACGATCAAATGCCAACGTGGGAAGACCCATGGGTTCATCACCTGAACATGCAGTACGGTGATAGGTTTGAACAGAGGGAACCCCCTACTGAAGATAAAATAGTCCAAATCAACATGGGCGACGAGGCTAACCCAAAACCTATATTCATCAGCGATAGTCTTCCCCCAAATGAGGAGGAGGAATTAATTGCTCTCATCAGGGAATATATTAACGTCTTCGCTTAGAACTATGAAGACATGCCAGGGCTCGACCCCAATGTGGTAATGCACCGCCTCGATGTCAAATCGGATGCCAAACCTATCAAACAACAGCAAAGACGTTTTCGTCCATAGATTATGAAAGCCATTAAGGCGGAGGTTAAGAAATTGATCAAATCAGGATTTATCCGAGAGGAGCAACATCCAGATTGGCTAGCCAATATTGTTCCAGTTATGAAGAAAAATGGTAAAATCAGGATTTGCATTGACTTTAGGGACCTGAATACGGCATGTCCAAAAGACGACTTTCCTCTCCCAATCACGGATGGCTTTTATGGATGTCTTTTATGGATGGCTTTTCAGGATATAACCAGATCAAGATGCACCTGGATGACGAGAAGCATACAGCGTTCAGAACGCCCTTCAGTGTCTTTTGCTACACGGTGATGCCTTTCGGTCTAAAGAATGCAGGCGCTACGTACCAGCGAGCAATGACTAAGATTTTCCAAAAACATCTCAGGAAAACAGTCGAGTGCTACGTTGACGATTTGGTTGTAAAAAGCCGCAACAAAGAAGATCACATCAAGGATTTGAAGACGATGTTCGATCTCATGCGGGTCATCAATTGAAGATGAACCCCACTAAATTTTTCCTTGGAATGTCCAGTGGAAAATTCCTTGGATTCGTCATCACCACTAAAGGTATACATATCGATCCCGATAAGGTGAAGGCGATACATGAACTGCAACCCCCTAGAAATCTAAGAGAACTCAGAGGATTGCAAGGGCGTTTAGGTTACATCCGGCGGTTCATCTCAAATCTTTCTGGGAAGTGCCAACCATTCTCTAAGCTAAACAAGAAAGGTGTATCATTTATTTGGGACGACGCCTGCCAAAAAGCACTCGAAGATATCAAAATATATCTGACGAATCCTCCTATTCTCGTTGCACCGAAATCAGGTAAACTGTTCTTGATTTATCTCAAGGCGATGAACCACTCGATAAGTGCTTTATTAGCATAAGACGATGATAACGGTCACGAACAGGCAGTTTATTACCTAAGTCGGACCTTAGTAGGCGCCGAGTCTCGATATCCGATGATTGAGAAAGAATGCCTTGCATTGGTATTCGCAGTACAAAAGATGCGGCATTACTTGGTTGGACAGACGATTTATGTTATTTCTAACGTTAATCCAGTACGGGTATTTATGACGCAACCGGCCTCTATGAATTGGCAGTTAGCGAAGTAGGCCCTTCTCCTGTCCCAGTATGATTTGCACTTCAAACAGCAAAAGTCGGTTAAAGGACAAGCGATTTGTGATCTTTTGGTGGCAAACCCAACAACAGATACGGCAGAAGTATATGATGACTTGCCGGATGAAACCCACGAGGTTAACACTACATCACACCAACAAGTATGGCAATTATACTTCGACGGTGCTTCGAGAGCAGTTAATGTGGTAATAACCCCCGGATGTTCTAAAGTGTCCTCCGGAGTTGGAGTTGTCTTGGTTTCCCCGGGGAAGCATGTGATGCCTCCGGCTTATTCACTGACTGATCCATGTTCCAATAACGTAGCCGAGTACAACGCGCTCCTCATTGGACTCAGTTTCGCCAAAGAGCTGGGGGTCGAATATCTCGAAGCTTTTGGGGATTCTTAATTGATAGTCAACCAAGTCCGTGGAGAGTATGAAGTCAGGAACCAAGACCTGATCCCTTATCACCAGGAGGCCATCAAAATGGCATATTCTTTTGAAGAATTCTTTATTGAATATATCCCTCGTCTCCAGAACGCTTATGCGGATGCACTGGCAGCACTAGCAGTATCACTTGCGCAGCCTCCCGAAACTGAACTGCTAGTCACAGTAAGATCGCATCAACTCTGCATACCCATATACAATATGGATATCGAAGAGGAAGACAATAGAAACATAAACGCCAAGGAGGTGAACTCAACTCAAATTGAGTCTGAGTCCCGAGATTGGCGTTTTCCTATCATTGACTACGTCCAATATGGTATTTTGCCAGAGGATGTAAAAGAAAGGGAATCAATCCGCCGAAGAGCACCGAGATTCTTCTATAATACCGAGACTCATACATTATACCGTCGAGGGTACGATGGTTTGTTACTCCAATGCCTTTCGAACAAAGAAACAGAAGAAGTTCTTAAGGAAGCACACGAAGGAGAATGTGGTGCGCATCAGCCCGGTCCCAAGCTGTATGATCGTATCAGGAGAATGGGATATTTTTGGCCGACAATGGTTCATGATGCAATCAAATACGCCCGAGAATGTCATGACTATCAAGTACATGCAAATTATATGCACCAACCACCAGAGCATTTACACACGTCAACTACGTCTTGGCCGTTCGAAACATGGGGTATGGACATTGTCGGTCCTATCTTTCCCCCTTCAGTCAAAGGCGATCGATTCATTCTCGCAATCACGGATTACTTTTCAAAGTGGGTGGAAGCGATTCGGCTTAGAGAAGTGAAGACGAACAACGTCATCAATTTCATCAAACATCATGTCATATACCGACACGGCGTGCTAAGACGGATCATTCATGATAACGGTCCACAGTTCATAAGTAACGCTTTCGTCAGGTTTTGTGACAAGTTTAAAATTCAAGATATTTCGTCAACAGCTTATTATCCCGCCTCGAATGGATTAGCTGAGGCTTTTAACAAGACGATCATCAAAATCCTGTCAAAGCTCGTGAAGACCAATAAACAAGACTGGGATGATAAACTCGGTGAAGCACTCTGGGCTTATCGTACCACCATACGCACACCTACAGGAGCTACCCCATATTCGTTGGTATACGGATGTGAAGTTGTGCTGCCATTGGAAATCCAAATCCCATCCCTTCGGATCGCTCTCGCAACTGAGATGACGACGGAAGAACAACATTAGAAACGTCTTGAAGAACTTGAAATGTTGGATGAAAAGCGCTTGGAAGCTCAACAACACATTGAGTTTTATCAAGCCAGAATATCTAGGGCTTTTAACAAAAAAGTCCAACAGAGAAGCTTCAAGGAAGGAGATCTGGTCCTCGCTGCTCGCCGACCGATAATCCTCAACTCCAAGAAGAAAGGTAAATTTGAACCCAAATGGGAAGGACCGTTTGTAATAGACACAGTCTACTCAAACGATGCATATCGCCTGATTACCCAGGAGGGCATCAGGCAATTAACGCCAATAAATGGGAAGTTTCTGAAAAAGTACTATCCCTAGTACACTCAGGATAACCCATTTACCGAGGAGTTCCTTGAAGAATATTACACTTGATATTCTAGAGGATAACCCAAAATCATTTTTACCACCAAAGTCCCTCACTGATCAATTTCAATTGACAGTGAGTCCACCAAAAGTGTCTTTCTGGCCCAAGCTACCAACAAATTCCCCTCTTGATTCTGTCCACGAACAAGAGGACCACTTTTAGTTCAGAGTCCCCTTTCGATAAACGAAAGAACTCCCTTCTTTTTCTCTTTGGTTAAGCCTTCTCATGGTTATAACCGAAGTTGAAATTTCATTTCGATAAACGTAAAACTTATCTTCAGACTAGATAACCAATCCTGTAAAAGGTAAGTTTATCTAGATCTTCCAGATTCTCGGAGTGGAGATCCCACTTCTAGTTTCTTTCGCGATGGAAATAGAATATAAAATTCTTCCTTTCCAGAATCAAGGAATAGAATATAAAATTTTTCCTTCCTTGTATTCGGGTTTGCCTTCACCCTAAAAGAAGACCGGGAAATAGAATATAAAATTCTTCCTTTCCCACACCAACCCTTTTTCAAGAATTTATCAATCTAGGATTCATCCTAGGAAGTTTATCCCGAATCCTAAGCAGGGATAAGTCTGCACCTAACACGCGCTGCCGGTTTAGTCTTTCTCCGTAGAAAAAGACACCAGAGTTCGATTCTGGGTTACACTATCCCGAAACCTAAGCAGGGATAAGTCTGCGCCTAACCCGCGCTGCCGGTTAGTTCTTAACCGCAAAAAAGAACACCCGCATACACATTCAACATTGTGGCAGGTTGTTATTAATAACACCAAAAATCCATACCTTACACGCATGGAGAATTTCATCCTGAATCCTAAGAAAGGATATGCCGACGCCTAACACGCGTCGCCAGGTTAGTCTTTTACTGTCTAAGAAGACACCAGAACCTAATTCTGGGGATCTTTATCCCGAAGCCTAAATAGGGATAAGTCAGCGTCTAATACACGTTGCTGGGTAGCCTATTCCCGTAATAATGGCGAAGTCTACGTATTCGAAGTTGTAGCACAAAGTCTCAGAGAATTCACTCTCTTAGCACAACGTTGCATGCGGAACGGATTTAGACAATCTGCATGCTAGCCCGACTCAAACGGTAGTCGGTAAAGGGTAATCAAATCCGTTGAGGGCTGGGGGTTAGCCAAAAATCCTAAAGTCTATGCCTAACACGCGTCGTCGGGTAGCCTATTCCCGTAAAAAATGGTAAAGCCTATGTATTCGACATCATAGCACAAAGTCTCCGAGAATTCACTCTCTTAGCACAACGTTACATGCGGAGCAGATTTAGACAATCCGCATGCTAGCCCGACTCAAACGGTAGTCGGTAAAGGCTTATCAAATCCGTTGAGGGCTGAGGGTTTGCCAAAAATCCTATGAGTATTATGGTTAATCATTCCAAACAGAGTGAGAAATCATAATAAAGATAAAAATAAAATCATTTCCACTAAGAAGATCAAAAGTTAAAGTATTCAGCAAATGAAATCATACATCAAGCCCATGGCTAAAAATCTGCTGACTAAACTTAGACAGCTTCTCATCATAAGCTTACCTAAGCTCATTCTGCAATTCAGCTCTGACCGACTCTTCAGTGGTGGCTAAAGTCTTCACAGCAACTTCCTTTGTCTCGACCAGCTTCTGCTTCAAGGATTTCAACTCCTCAGATAAGGCAGTGTGGGCTTGCTGATCCTATACCTTCGTCATCTGAAGGATACTCAAAGTCTCCTCTTCTTCACGAAGACCTCTTCTAAACTGTTCTATCTTGGCCTCGCAAGAGGCAATAGAAAAGTCAAGCTCGGCAAGTGAAGATGATCTAACAGCAAGGTTGGCCTCAACTCGATCTACCCGATCCCGCTGCACCTATCTCGAACTCAGCAAAAACTCGAGCATCGAGCCATGTCTGTAAGCGAGCATCCAAATTGGCAGCAATGAATGAAGAGGCACCTGCATCCCGGAGCTCACGTAACATCTGAAGCTCGTGCTCTAGGCAATCAAGGTCATCAACTATAGCATTCGCCAGATCCGGATATCCTGCATCCCTTATTGAATTTATTCTGGGGTCAAGGAAAGGCTTAAATTGGTGAAGGAAAAGTCCTCCGTGGAAGAGCTTGCTAATCATAGTATTCACGAAGGAGAAGAAGGAGCGAACTTCTATGCAGATGACGATCTTCTCAGGATCGTTGTCTGATAACAACTCCTTCACAAGGACATGAAGCCGAGAAGAAGACCCTACACAAAAAAGGGGAAATCCGTCAAAAAGCCTTGATGAGGAAATAAATGATATTTCTTAGTTGCTTAATTCATACCTTCTTCCCCTTGAGTCACTAGGGGTAGTGGAGGTGTAACCGCTGTGGATGTATCAACTGGTGTAGTTGGTCTCACAGCCGGCTCAACAGGATCAGTCTCAACAAAAGCTTCTGTCAAACACAAAATGGAGTTTTCAGATTCATCACATTATAGCTGCATTAGTCACAAAATGGCTAGTCCTATAATTAACCTGAGAAGAGGCACGTACCTTCAAAAGGACCATCCTCGGAATTCTTGGGGAGTGTAGACTCAGGAAACATATCTTCAGGCATTTGGTCATCAATCTGAGGAGAGCCATACATGAAGTGGAGCATAGGAGTGTCCACAAGCAAACCCTCCTCATCGAAATCATCAGTCGAAAAATCTGACACAAGAAAATATAAATGCGAGAGAAGAGTAAAGAGACTACGACCAATGGAAATGAGTTACCTCTTACGGATGTGTTAGCCTCTCTACTCCCAAGGTCCACGTTTGCCCCCTGCAATTTATCTAAAAGAGCAAGAAGCATAGAGACAATTAAGGGAGGCATGAATTCTGAATCATTCAACTCCTTTGTTTGCCATCTAAAGGATATATTGTCAATGGTAGATGTACCTGGATTCGCTGAATCGGGTCCTACATTGATAGTCTCGCTAACATCGGCAGCTTCTGCAGGCTTTTCTACCTGGTGTGGTAAGTCAGGCTCACCAGAAAATGCAAAATCATGAGGAGTAGGATCGAGACTCATCTCGCCTTCCTCACGCTCTCCTATATGAAGATGGAAAAACATGAGCTCGAAGTTCTGAATGATCAAGAGGATGGTCTATAGGGTAGATATTACCTCCGTCACTAGCGAGATCATCACCAGCCAAATCCATCTTAGGTGCTCGTGGATCTGCACATGGCTTGTGGGCTAGTCTCTTCCGCCTAGCAGCTGGGACAACAATCGGAGGTCTCGCCTGAGTAAAAGGACGGAATTCTTCTTCTTTATCAGCCACTGTCCCTGAGACATCAAACAGTTGTCAAAATTAATAATTCTGGAGGACAGAGAGAAAAGATGGGTGATTAACCTCACTCGATATATTCCTCGTAATTTTTAGGATCTCCGCTTGAAACCTCTTCAGCAGAATTGAAGGTCTTTTTTCCTTCTTCATCGATTCGACGAGTCTTGCTCCGCATCCTCTGTGACCGAGCATCTTCCTGAATCGCACGAGAATCATCCTGAGAAGCCTCCTCAGCCACTAACTCTGCAATCGGCTTCACAGGAACGGGTTTGTTAGCTGCTAACAACCACCTGCAGCTTAAGAATGTGAGCTTTAACTGACGCTCAGCACTCGGGAGACTGAACTTAGCACCAATACAGCCCGTCACCGTCCACAGCCATGCCCGAAGACTGTCCACCAAATCGCCGTGAGTCCGAAGCTGCTGACGCGGGTTCCCGATATAAAGCTAGTCATAGCAAAACTGGCGAGCGAATCAGTAGGGTAGATATGGCTCTATAAAACACTGATTCCTTACCCGTAAAGTCAGATAACCCGGCCTAATGTTCACTAGCCAATTAAAGCAGGCGATATCTAAATGAGTTCGATACTCCCTCGGCTTTTCCTCATCAATCAAACACTCGCCGTATCGGCTGAAGAACTGTGGGAAGCAAGTGGAAAATGCCCAACACTTATGGACCTATAGCTGCTTCCTGACTTTAAAAAATCCTCGCCCCTCCCACCTACCATTCTCAAACAATTGTAGGAGGGGAACAGAGCGATCCGTGGTGTTAGGTACCGACATCATATCAGAACGATGAAGGACGAACCAAGCCATCAAATAAGTATATGGAAGCTCCACCTTAATAAGAGGAATCCGAGCCGACGGTACGCCTTCTTTCTGTGTGAAAGCACTAAAAATCTGTCGAAGCCCTCGATGAATGTTAGCTACCATCACCGGAAGAAGCAAAAGTTCCTTTTTGTAGGCAAGCTGAACCGCTGGGTAGAGCACTTCCAATGGCAAAATGTCACTGGACTGATACGGGACCACGCATTTTTTTAACCAGATAGCGAGGTAACCGGCAAGAAGGGTCATCGGCTGAATCGATGCGGTCGCATGCCACAAGAATGATTTAAATTTGGTCCCTACAGGAAAGCCACTCTCGGGACTGCTAAGGGTATAGGAGTGAGCGTCAATCTTCTTCAGCAGACCATTAACCTTCGAAGGAGTAAGTGTTGCCAGCTCACAAATAGCCTCACCAGAATTGCTCTCTAAGTTTCTAAACAAGTAACATGCGAATTGCTTCAGGCTCACCTGTGACTTGGTCCTCTTCGCTAAAGGCTCAGACTACGCCAAAGCAATATGGTAGTGACATGTGAGATCCCATAAAGTCTCATAGCGGTTGGGCATGCGGTCCTTCAGCTAACTTAACTCATGGTTGGAAGGAAAGTACTCCTTATATAACATCTGGCCCATGGGCAAACCAGAAATCTTGTGCATCTCATGGAGAGCCAAGCCCAACTCTCTGTGCCCAGTCAGAAAAGTGTTCGAATCCGGGTTATAGAGCTCGTACAAAGCAAAGAAATGCTTAGCGCTGACGGGTAAACCATACATGGTGGAACGAATAGCTGCATATAGACCACAAGTGTGCAACTCCTCGCTCCATCGGCTTAAGACGTAGGTCATCATACGAGCCCACCAAAGCCTGTCTGAAGAATGAACTCAGCCGTAGAATCTGTGGCACGATGCAGGCATCTCCCGTCCTAAGTCGGCGAGACGATTCTTCAAAGTAGAAGCATAAGCAAGAAACTCGTTACGTGGCGGTGTATCCAGCCCCAATACTCCAGGTCGCAATCCAATGATATGACTCCTGCTCGAACCAGGAGCTGCATGATGAGTAATATAGCCACAGTGAATACTCTCATGCTCCTCCGTCAAACGCCACGACATCTCCCGTGTCACAGCCTGATGTCTGAGCTCAGTCAATGAACGATGATGAGAAATCTTAGGCAAATATAGGAAACCCTCGTCATCTTTATGAAGCTACTTCTCGGCACCAATAAACACTGCGTCAGGGTCAACAGAGTCACCGAATAAAAAGTCAGTCTTCCTGAGAGGCTGAACAGAGCTGGTATCCTTCACGAAAGGCGCATCAGTAATCAACTGTCGAAGAACTCGATGTCCACCTTCCTTCACCACTTGGGAACCTCTGGCAACGTGCCCGAAGTGTTATAGCAGAAGATATTGCAACTGTGATTCCAAATTGTATGAAGCACAGGTTGAGCAAGGATTCTTTGGAGTCTATTGATTCTGGGGTGCTTGTTATAGAGAAGTTCTATGAGGTATTTAGCTGAATGATTTTGATGAGGTGAAAGATGCGACGCTTGTTTATTGTTTTAGAGAAATTATCTTGGTTTTGATGTCTTCTAGTATAACTGCTGCCTTCTTTTCTCGGTGTAATGAGTTCCTTAGGGGGGTTATTCATTGGGACATTTGGGGGATAATGGGATACTTTTGGGGATTCTATTTCATAGTGTTATTCATTGGGACAATGGAACAAGGATAATACTTTTTTATATTATTGGTTTTTAAGAACACTGTTTGGGTGGAAAGTTGATGTTTTCATTGTGCAACTCATTACAGCTTTAGTCGTTACAATAAATTTAAAAATCTGATCTTTTTATAAGATCTCTCTACACAATAAAATAACAAAAATTATAACTCTTCTCAAACAAACGCAACGGACGTTTATCACCCGCTACTTACATGAGATCTTTGTCTATGCCGGGGACATTAATATCCATGGACTACCAAGCGATCAGATCAATCCGAAGTTTCATTGATTCGCGAAGGAGTCAAGAAACCAAAGCAATTATCTCGGCAACAGCGAGATAACCACTCCTCTTAAGATCACAGCAACGGTGCGATCTCAAGTGAAGAACTGGGTTACAGATCTGTCGAAGTCTCCTTCTTTATGCCAAAGAATTCATTGAGATCTCCTCCTCATTTCTGACATTCGTGTCTCTTCAGTCTCCAATTTAGCAGGGCTTCATCAATGATCGAGAATTCCGGATCTGTGCAAATGAAGGACCTAAGGCTGTATTTAAAGGCTTTGGGAGCTTTGTTTTCGGATAAGAACGACCGATTCACTCTTATCCTCAGATATAACCACTTTATCATGTTCTAGGATAACATTAGATCAGTTGGAATAAATTCAGACGGTTAACAGTCGAAAACGGCTCAAAACAGTGTTTTTGAGCCGGGAGACAGTCCGAGTGTCTCGGCCTTGGCCGAGACAGTTAGACTATCTCCGCTGTTTGCCTCTAACTCTCTCATATGACCTCCAAACAAAAGTATTCAAGATGCGTTAGAAAGATGACGAAGAGATCAGCAACTTTTTTCTTTTGAGCTTCTTCGTAATCAAATTGAATCATGGCCAAAATCTCAATTCTTCTTTGAGACACAAACACTGTCTCGTAATTCCGAGGCTGTTTGTACCCTCTTTAGTATTTTAGCTTTATCTCTCTCATACGATCTCGGAATGAGTTGATCTAAGATGCGTTGGAAAGATAACAATGAGATCTACAAATTTTATTTTTTAGATTCTTCATATTTGAAGCGAATCATGGTTAAAACAGCTTTATAAGGCCCGAGACAGTCCAACTGTCTCGGCCTTGGCCTAGACATTTCAGGTGTCTCTCTGCTGTTTTACCTCTAACTCTCTTATCCGATCTTAGAATAAGTTGATCCAAGATGCGTTAGAAAGATATCGAGGAGATATACAACTTTTGTTTTTTAAGATTCTTCATATTTGAAGTAAATCATGGTCAAAACAGCTTTAGATCCAAAGTATTATTAGTTTCCTCCTAATTTGTGATAGGTGGTACCTTGATCTTGTTGTTTTCAAGGAGGGATTCAAAAATGTCCAGAAAATCTTCGTCCTTGAAGGAGTACTCTTTTTGAAGTCTCAAATCCGAAGTCTTTTGCTGACTTCGGGGCTGCTGGTATGACGTCTGATTAACATCAACAGCTGGTTCAGGTGCCTTCCCCTTTTCACGGGAGGCGAAGTTTGATTTTGGAGGGTTAGCCGTTGGTTGGCTTCTATCGACTTTTTTTATTCTGAGGAAGCATTCGGCCTGCTCTGTGTGCACCTTCAACTCTCTCCAAGTCTTGGGCGGTGCTACTCCCATAACTTTTAAGATATCAATGGACATGTTGTTATGACAGGTTTGGAGGATAAAGTCCTCTGTGATTGGATCTCGACAATTCATCGCCTTATTTCAGAAGCGCTTGACGAAGTCGTCGACCGTCTCTTCATCTTCCTATTTCTCCTCAAAGAGCGTTCTTATTGAAATCTTGGTGTCGTCATCAAAGAAATTACCGAGAAATGATCTTTCCATGTCATCCCAGCTGTTGACGCTTCCAAGCTTGAGACGACGGTACCAATCGAAGGCAGCCCCGCGAAGGGTGCCCACAAATGACCGAACCATCAATTGTCAGAAATCATACCCAAGTAGGACTTGAAGTAGATCAGATGTTGAGTGGGCGAGCCCTTTCCGTCGAATGACGTGAAGTTGATCAGGTTAAACTTCATTGGGTACGGGATCGACTCCCACTCTTTCGGGTAAGGACACGGAATACCGATATTCTTCACCTTTCGAGCAGACATCAGAGCGTTGAATTTGCTCTCGAGGTCTTTCATCTTTTCATCTTCATCTGTATCATGCTTTGGATGATTTCTGAGAGGAACAACGCGTCCACCCCCGGCATTGTCATCTTCGGTGGGACCACCCCTAGTGTTGTTATCTTCAGTAGGGCCACCCTTAGTGTTTTGGTCAACGGGAGGGTTATCTGCATCGAAGTGTTCATCCATGTCTAAATCGCCACCTGCTCGGTGGGCATTGTTGTGCCGACTAGATTAGACAATCTGATTAGACAGAGCCCGAATTTGTTGGTCATGCATTTCCCTCATCTGCTACATAGTCATTTCCATTTCAATTTTGAATGCTTCTTTCTGCTTGGCTAGAGTATCCTCGAGAATTTTGGTCATTTGCTCGGTGTTGATCATAAACACTTCCCGAGTTTGTCCCACGCTAGACATTGTGTCGTTGAAGACGATTGCGAAGCAAGTATCTGAAAGTTCATCCCTGAAGACAGTCCTTCGTGCATCCTTGGGTCAACCCTATGTTTGATGGCTTCTAGTTGGAGCCAAGACATCCGTTGGGCTATTCCTAAATTGACTTTTCTTCCTGGAGAAAAGTCAGGATTAGAGCCGTTTGAAGAAATCGCAGACTTTCCTTTGTCAACCATGTTGATAGTGACTTCAGAGAATTCGTTATCTTGACCGGTTAACTTTCTTTTACGGAAACACCTTTACTTACCCCCTGTCAACCATGGTTTTAACGCTTCAGGGGATAGTCTTTGGAATACGGAGACCATCTGTGGAGCGTTCTTGGGGCAACTACATTCTAATAATACTGCCCAGATAAATCTCTCACATGGACAATGCGAGTTCGTTTCTGGGGTATTCCTCTTTTGAGACCTACCTCCAGCCTGATAGTACAACTTATCGGCATTATGGCCAAGGCAACTTATCAGCTGTTTACATGATTCTTCAGGTGTAACGCTGTCATCTTTTTGACGCGTCTTCTTCAGAATAGGTAACGCTTTATTAGCGTTAGCAGGAGTCACATGTTTGGAATCACACCCATGTGAGGGTGAAATCTTAGCGGGCTTCTGATTTTGTGCACGCACTCCCAAGCAGGTGGTCACAGGAATCATCTTGTTAGGAGGTCGTGTACGACCCCTAGTCTGGATAGTTGCTTGGGGTGTAGGCGTATAAAATTGCTTATAGGTCCCTTAACATAGCTCGGCACGATGATTCAACAAACCTACGAACCATCGGGCGATGTATCCAAGCATGATCGTTAGATCACAACATCGAAGCTAAGTAAGATGCGACGAAATAGATTAACGAGGTGACAATGTTAAACACCGAAGCGGATTTACTGCCAAATCAGGATCCGGACTACCAAATCAGAGTCCAGATCAACAAATCAGAGTTCGGATAAACCACGAAACCGGAAAACGACAAAAAACCAACATTTGGAGGATTCGGCCAAAACCGAGCCACCTCTAGGTGGCTCGGTGGCCGAGCCACCAAGGTGGTCGGCCGAGCCACCTTTTGGTGGCTCGGTGGCCGAGCCACCAAGGTGGCCGAGCCACCTGGGCCAAAGCCTAGTTCTGAGTGCCTATAAATAGGCTTGGTGGCTCATTGTTTTGGAGGTTGGAATTTTTGGAGTCGAAGCTCTGATGGATTCAGATCTGAACCTCGGAGTTTTTGAAGCTTGAAGACTTGCAAATTTTTAGATCCGGTGCTCGGCGATCATCCACGTCAAATAAGGCAGGAGTTCGAGAGGGATCGGATCTGAGATCTACATGGCTACCCTCCGGATCAAAACTTGGTTTTTGATCCCGAGAAGAGTATCGATTTCGCTTGGTCGATTTCGATTACTTCGGGCGATTATTTCATTGGTGAACTAATCCCCCCCAGCTATTATTTCCTTCGTAAAATAATACCCGTCGTACCGTGTAGATCTGACCGGATCTAGATCGCGCGGTGGTCCACGGATTAACCCCGACGCAGGCGAAGAACCCACAAAAGCAAGAGACCGCAAAACAGGATCTTGCGATTTGTTCAGGAAAGTTGTAATCTTTTTATTTTTTTTTTCTTTGATTTTATTGTAACCGGATCTTATAAAAAGACCGGATCTTTTGTAATCGAAAAATAGTTACTCGAGAGAACAATGAATTCAATGAAGAAAGCAATTTTTCCCGTGAACAATCTGGCGACCACAGTGGGAGCCACCGATCTCGCTGTCGAGATCGATGCGTCGTAGCCGCGGATTTCAATCCCGGTCGAGGAGGAAGTCGAGTACGAATTCGACCAACAAAAGTTCGAGGAGTATCTATCATCCTTGTCCGGATCTACCTCCCCCCGCAAGTCCAAAAAGTCCAAGAAGTTCTCCTCCAGGAGAAAAGTCTGTTGGTATGAAGATGTAGAGAATACCAACGAAGATCTCACCCCGATTGATGCCAAAGTTACATCGGGTGAAGTTCCACCAACCTCCAACCAGGTCAGATCTGTTCTGGCCAATTCCTCCGTCGCTGAAGGCGTAACGACTCTTTCAAAGAGAGCCCGCCAGAGGCGACGTCAACGCCTGGCGCGACAATTAGCAAAGGCGATGGAGTCCGTTGACGGAATCCGCTACAACGCGGATTTGAAGAACAGGAGAGGCAAACAGCCTCAACAACCAATGAATGGCAGTTCTTCCAAGCCGCCAACGAAAGAATGGATCCGTGTCAAACGGAATCGTTCGACACTTGAGGAGCGCATTCGCAAGCGCCGCGTACTATCAGCGCAGGCACGGGCTAAGTCCAAGAAGCCCGCAGAAGACTGCAGAAGGAAGTGGCCAAGAAGCCGCCACCAACCCGCCAAGTATGGAAGCCGAAGTCTGAAGCGGCGACTCAGGCTAAGGAACAACCATTGCAGCCTTCAAAACAATTTCAACCTCCCGAACCATCCCGAAGAAGGAGGTCAGTTTTGGAGCACCTCGGTCCACTTCCCGATGAGCAATGCGAAGCTCCAGTTCAAGAACGTTTGGGCCCGATGAAGAAGCCCCGAACGACTCAACATGCTGGGGGTCGCCGCCACCCTCAACATGACAAGGAGTTCATGTCAACTGCGCGCACCAGTTTGCGCATTAAAGTCCAAGAGCCTGCCGAGAACTCACGCCCACAAAGGCGCGTGTCGAGATGCGTGACTCTTGAAAACCCAAAGAAGGAAATTCTCCCTCAGAAGGAAACGTTGTTGTCTGATGATGATAGCGTTATACCTGAGAAGTCGTGCCAACACACGATAGGTTACTCCGACCTTCAAACCGACGAGTTGTACTATCGTGTTGGGGGTACGAGTAAAACCAAGAAGAGGAGTCCTCGAAAACTAGAAACTCAGTGCCCCTGTTCCAAACTCATTCGGGCAGTATTGTCTGAGTGCAAATGCACCAATACAGTCCCTGAAAGAATTTCGGTTTTCGAAAGGCTCAGTACCGAAACGCCAAAACCAAGGCCTAGGCGTTTCCGACGAAGAAGAACGGTAGTCAAAGATGGAGAATTTCCGAGGGTCACCACTAATATGACCAGCAAAGGGACATCGACACGGGATAATCCCGAGTCGATTCCAGAAGTACCCCGGCATGTAACTCGTCTACAGTCCGGAGCCATTATACGAGCAACTTATGGTAGGGTTCGGACAAGATTACCTTCAGAAGATGAAGAATCGGATGCCTGCTCTGCGGTCGCATCAGATAATACAGTGTCCAGCGAAGGACAACCCCGCGAGTCACTTATGATAAGCGCGGAACAAGTGGCCAAGATGCTCGAAGAAGCCATGGCCAAACAACAGGAGAGCTTCAGGTTCGAAATGCAGATGGCCATGCAGAATATGAGAGAAATGCATGACCAATAAATCCAAGCATTGACAAACCGGCAAGGCGAACCAAGTCGTCGTAACCAGGTTAATCAGGAAGATGAAGACGCACATGCGGATGAAGCTCACAATGCCAATAATTCTCCTATCAATGCAGGGGGTAGTAAAGAGAATGCTAACGAAGATACAGGTGAAAGCTTGAAGATAAAAAACCTCGAGAGCAAAATCAATACGTTTATTTTCGCTCAAGAGACGAAGAAAACGGGCATTCCTTGTCCATACCCAAGAGAATGGGAATCAATCCCGTACCAGGCGAAGTTCAATCTAATTAACTTCACGCCGTTTGATGGGAAGGGTTCACCCACTCAACATTTGATTTACTTCAAATCACACCTGGGGGTTATCTCGGGTAATGAGCCTCTGATGGTACGGTCCTTCGTTGGCACTCTTCGTGGAGCCGCCTTCGATTGGTATCACCGCCTCAAGCTAGGAAGCGTGAATAGCTGGGACGACATGGAGACTAAATTCCTCGCCAACTTCTTCGATGACGACACCGAGATCTCCATCGGGTCGTTGCTTGACGAGAAACAGAAAGATGGGGAATTAGTTGATACCTTCATCAAAAGGTTCCGGAACAAGGCGGTGAACTGTCGGGACCCGATTACGGAGGAGTTCATTCTCCAGACCTGCCACAACAACCTCGCATTGGACGTGTTGGAAGCAATGGGGACAGCACCATCCAACACTTGGAAAGACTTGAAGGTGCGCGGTGAACAAGCCGAACGCTTCCTCCGAAGGAAGAAGGCCGAGAGGAGCCAATCGATGACTAATCCTCCGAACTCGAACTTCGCCTCCCGTGGTAAGGGAAAGGCACCTGCAGCTGCTGTTGATGCTAATCAAATGTCACAACGGCAACCTCGAAGATAGCAGAAGACTTTGGGTTCGAGACTCCAAAAAGAGTACTCCTTCAAGGACGAAGATGTTCCAGGCATTTTCGAATCCCTCCTTGAAAATAACAAGATCAAGCTACCACCTATCGCAAATCAGGAGAAAGCTGATAATACTATGGATCCAAGGTACTGTGCGTACCACAGGAAGGTCCTTCATCCCACCAAGGATTGTTTTGCTCTCAAGAATAGCATCCAAACCTTGGTTGAAGCCGACGTTATATCGCTCAATTAAGTCGAATGAACACTCCGAAGAGTATATGAGTATAAACTGCTTCTCAATCCTCCGACCGGTATAAGAGGTTAAACTGCTCCCTGATACTCCAATAGGTATATGAGTCTAAACTGTTTCCTAACGTTGACGGGAAGTTCCTGGAGAATTTTATACGTAATATTCTTAAGGATAACCCGATCATACAACCAGATGCAATGATAAACCCAGTTTCGCGAAGAAGCTGGGGGTGGATGATTCATGTAACGGGAAGTTCCCGGAAGAATACTATATGTAATTTTCTTAGGGATAACCCGATCATTGCAAACAAAATGATAAACACTAAACCCCCACTGTGATTTCCGAACATTTTTTTGCTGAGACGAGGTTCGATCACTTCGTTGGATCAATCTTCCCTCACAAGATTTCCATTGGCGTTTAACAACTCACAGTCTTCCACCATAAAAACCCTCACTGATCAAATTAATTGACAGTGGGTCCACTAAAATTCCTTTCGGTTAAATCCACTCAAACTTTTGATGTATCTGTGCACTCAACACTCCCATTGTTAGAGTCCGGATATAATACTTAGAATTTTGATATCAATCCTTAACGAATTGTCAAACCCCTTCGCGTTAAGTCCTTATAACTTAACACCAAGAATTCCTTCTGAGTGATTTGTACGAGTCAACACTCCTACTATGATTTGTATTCTCACTCTCACTATCTACTTGGTCAAACCTTCCTACAGTTAGGGCCACAACCAAAATCCCCTCTCGATTCCTTCAATGAACGAGAGGCCCACAAATTGAGCGATCAAACCTTCCTACAGTTAGGATCGTCTCAAACCTCCCATTCGGTCAAACCTTCCGACAGTTAGGGCCAAAACCAAAATCCCCTCTCGATTCCTCCAATGAACGAGAGGTCCACTTTCAAATCAAGTGATCAAACCTTCCTATAGTTAGGGTCACCTCAAACTCCCGCTTGGTCAAACCTTCCTACAGTTAGGGCCAAAACCACAATTCATTCTTGGTAAATGAGGAATTGACCTTTAATTCGGTAATCAAACCTTCCAACAGTTAGGATTATCCGAATCTGTCCGATTCTCGGAGTGGAGATCCCACTTCTAGTTTCACCTTTCTGGATTCTGGGGGTGGAGATCCCACCCCGAGTCTCCTTTGCATCTGAAGATAGAATATAAAATTCTTCCTCTTCAGCTTTGGGAGATGGAATATAAAATTCTTCCTCTCCCGTATCGGGTTCGCCTTCACCCTAAAAGAAGACCGGGAAATAGAATATAAAATTCTTCCTTTCCCAACCTTTTCCAAGAATTTATCAATCTAGGATTCATCCTAGGAAGTTTATCCCAATCCTAAGCAGGGATAAGTCTGCGCCTAACACGCGCTGCCGGTTTAGTCTTTCTCCGTAGAAAAAGACATCAGAGTTCGATTCTGGGGTATCCTATCCTGAAACCTAAGCAGGGATAAGTCTGCGCTTAACCCGCACTACCGGTTAGTTCTTAACCGTTAAAAAGAATACTCACCCACATATTCAACATTGTGGCAGGTTAATAACACCAAAATCCATGCCTTACACGCATGGGAAATTTCATCCTGAATCCTAAGAAAGGATATGCCGACGCCTAACACTCGTCGCCAGGTTAGTCTTTTACTGTCTAAGAAGACACCAGAACCTAATTCTGGGGACCTTTATCCCGAAGCCTAAATAGGGATAAGTCGGCGTCTAATACACGTTGCTGGTTAGCCTATTCCCGTAACAATGGCAAAGTCTACGTATTCAAAGTCGTAGCACAAAGTCTCAGAGAATTCACTCTCTTAGCACAACGTTACATGCGGAACGGATTTAGACAATCTGCATGTTAGCCCGACTCAAACGGTAGTCGGTAAAGGCTAATCAAATCCATTGAAGGCTGGGGGTTAGCCAAAAATCCTAAAGTCAATGCCTACCACGCGTCGCCGGGTAACCTATTCCCGTAACAAATGGTAAAGCCTATGTATTCGACATCATAGCACAAAGTCTCAGAGAATTCACTCTCTTAGCACAACGTTACATGCAGAACGGATTTAGACAATCCGCATGCTAGCCCGACTCAAACGGTAGTCGGTAAAGGCTTATCAAATCCGTTGAGGCCTGAGGGTTTGCCAAAAATCCTATGAGTATTATGGTCAATTATTCTAAACAGAATGAGAAATCATAATAAAGATAAAGATAAAACCATTTCCACTAAGAGGATTAAAAGTCAAAGTATCCAGCAAAAGAAATCATACATCAAGCCCATGGCTAAAAATCTGCTGACTAATCTTAGACAGCTTCTCATCATAAGCTTTCCTAAGCTCATCCTCCAATCCAGCTCTGAGGGACTCTTCAGTGGTGGCTAGAGTCTTCACAGCAACCTCCTCCGTCTCAACCAGCTTCTGCTTCAAGGACGTCAACTCCTCAGATAAGGCAATGTGGGCTTGCTGATCCTGTACCTTCGTCATTTGAAGGATACTCAAAGTCTCCTCTTCTTCACGAAGTCCTTTTCTGAGCTGTTCTATTTTGGTCTCGCAAGAGGCGATAGAAAAGTCAAGCTCGGCAAGTGAAGATGATCTAACAGCAAGGTTGGTCTCAACTCGATCTACCCGATCCCGCTGCACCTGAATCTCGAACTCAGCAAGAATTCGAGTATCGCGCCATGTCTGTAAGCAAGTATCCAACTCGGCAGCAATGAATGAAGAGGCACCTGCATCACGGAGCTCACGTAACATCTGAAGCTCGTGCTCTAAGCAATCAAGGTCATCAATAATAGCCTTCGCCAGATCCGGATATCCTGCTTCCCTTATCGAATTTATTCTGGAATCAAGGAAAGGCTTGAATTGGTGAAGGAAGAGTCCGCCGTGGAAGAGCTTGCCGATCATAGTGTTCACGAAGGAGAAGAAGGAGCGAACTTCTATGCAGATGACGATCTTCTCAGGATCGTTGTCTGATAACAACTCCTTCACAAGGACATGAAGCCGAGAAGAAGACCCTATACAAAGAAGGGGAAATCCGTTAAAAAGCCTTGATGAGGAAATAAATGATATTTCTTAGTGGAGGTGTAACCGCTGTTGATGTATCAACTGGTGTATTTGGTCTCACGGCCGGCCCTAAAGAGAGGAAAAGGGGACTCTTTTATAGAGTGAACTAGTCTTGAACCGGATCAGACTAGTCCTGAACCGGACCAGACCAGTCCTGAACCAGATCAGACCAGGATAAATCAGTTCAAAGGAGGCTGAACCAGACCAGACCAGTCTGAACCAGGCCAAACCAAGCTGAACCAGACTGAAACCAGACTAAACCAGGTTGAACCAGTTTTGAACCAGTTTGAACCAGACTTGAACCAAAATTCAAATTAAAGCTGAACTGAGTATCGAAACGACTTGAGATCGACCTACGGTTCAGTCCCTCATTTATTCACCCCTCTTCCATATATTCGGAAGGGTCGGAAGATTTTTTGAGCCTGATTAATGCCTTTTTTGGGGCACTATCAGACCGGTTCAACTCATTCGAACCTCAACAATACTCCAATAAGGTATACGAGTATAAACTATTCCCTATTTTTGTTGAGAAGTTTCTGGAGAGTATTTTTCTAAAAATATTCTTAAGGATAACTCAACAACACTCTGAAAAGTATAAGAGTATAAACTGCTTCTCGAGACTCCAGCAGACGTACGAGTATAAACTATGTCAAAACGCCGGACAATGCGTTGCAAATGAAGACTCAATGCCAACAATCGATGGTCAGTTCTATGTTGAAACAACAAACACGAGCTAAAGATCAGAAAATCAGAAATTAGCTTCAAGTTCAAAATTTCGACAACGGTCAGACAATAAATGCAGCACCGGAACCCTTGCAGACATTCGACAAAGCACCGAATACCCTGGAGGATTGAAAGAATCAAGAATAGAAGCTATTCCAAGGTCCCGTTACACCGATTGAAGGTTGGGACAATCATATCCAAAGTATTCCAGACTCTTCTATAAAAGAATAAGGCTGAAACACTTTAGAGGGGGTATCTGTAGGCGTATAAAACTGCTTATAGGTCCCTTAACACAGCTCGGCACGATGATTCAACAAACCTACGAACCATCGGGCGATGTATCCAAGCATGATCGTTAGATCACAACATCGAAGCTAAGTAAGATGCGACGAAACAGATTAACGAGGCGACAAGGTTAAACACCGAAGCGGATTTACTACCAAATCAGGATCCGGACTGCCAAATCAGAGTCCAGATCAACAAATCAGAGTTCGGATAAACCACGAAACCGAAAAACGACGAAAAACCAACATTTGGAGGACTCGGCCAAAACCGAGCCACCTTTTGGTGGCTTGGTGGCCGAGCCACCTGGGCCAAAGCCCAGTTCTGAGTGCCTATAAATAGGCATGGTGGCTCATTGTTTTGGAGGTTGGAATTTTTGGAGGCGAAGCTCTGATGGATTTAGATCTGAACCTCAAAGTTTTTGAAGCTTGAAGACTTACAAATTTTCAGATCCGGTGCTCGATGATCATCCACGTCAAATAAGGCAGGAGTTCGAGAGGGATCGGATCTGAGATCTACACGGCTACCCTCCGGATCAAAACTTGGTTTTTGATCCCGAGAAGAGTATCGATTTCGCTTGGTCGATTTCGATTACTTCGGGCGATTATTTCTTTGGTGAACTAATCCCTCCCGACTATTATTTCCTTCGCAAAATAATACCCATCGTACCATGTAGATCTGACCGGATCTAGATCGCGCGGTGGTCCACGGATTAACCCCGACGCAGGCGAAGAACCCACAAAAGCAAGAGACCGCAAAACAGGATCTTGCGATTTGTTCAGGAAAGTTGTAATCTTTTTATTTTTTTTTCTTTGATTTCGTTGTAACCGGATCTTATAAAAAGACTGGATCTTTTGTAATCGAAAAAAAGTTACTCGAGAGAACAATGAATTTAATGAAGAAAGCAATTTTTCCCGCGAACACGGGGTTCCTTCAGCAGTCTCAAGCGTTCCTTAACAGGCGTTTTGCCTTGATCTTCGAGTAGAGGACCAAGACGATCCTTCAGAGGAATTCTAAATTTAGAGAGATCCACGTTACCGTAGGGCTTCATCTGGTAGCAGGAGGAGCAGGATCCGAAGTTGACAAAGGCTAGAGAGCAACGTCGTCTGCTTTTGCCTTAGGCGCTGATTTGGCCTTTCGCATCTAAACTTGTTTGGATCTCGGTGATGTCTTAACCGCCTCTTCCTTTTGCATTTCTTGTGCTTTTCGCACAAGGATTCGGGCATGCGCAAGAAGTGCACGGCGCTTCTGAATACACTCCTCAAGAGTGGAACGGCTCCGTTTGACACGAACCCATTCGTTATTAGGTGCTTAGGAGGAGTTACCCGAAGCTTGCTGTGGCGATGGTTTATCCATTTGGCGTCTCTTGGACTTCATATCCGCTTGGTAGCGGAACTCATCCACTTGCTCCAAAGTCTTAGGAAATTGGAGGGCGAGACGTTGGTGACGCCTCTAACAAGTCCTCTTCGATAAAGTTTTCGTGCCTTCAACAATCAACTCCTTAATGGAGGCGGTGTTCGGATCTACGGCTTTGGCTTCATCGGACGCCGGCGGATCGTTGCGAGGTGTAACTACTGCAGCGGAAGCGAGGAGATCGCCTTATTGGGTCTTTAAATCTGAAGATCAGCTGATCTTCCGGGAGGAGGAGACCTTCCTGTACTTACGAGGAGAGGCAGATCTGGAGGAGAAGGAGAAGACGTACTCCTCGAACTTCTGTTGGTCGAACTCATATTTGACCTCTTCAGCTACAGGGATCTTGATCAATGACTGCGGTACGATAATCTTGGCAGCGAGGCTGTTAGTTCCCATTGTGGTCGCCAGCTTGTTTGGGTGAAAAGTTAATGTTTTCATTGTGCAACTCATTACAGCTTAGTTATAGAGAAGTTCTATGAGGTATTTAGCTGAATGATTTTGATGAGGTGAAAGATGTGATGCTTGTTTACTGTTTTGAAGAAATTATCTTGGTTTTGAACACTTCTAGTAGAATTGTTGCCTTCTTTTCTCGGTGTAATGAGTTTCTTAAGGGGGGGTTATTCATTAGGACATTTGGGGGATAATGGGATAATTTTGAGGATTCTATTTCATAGTGTTATTCATTGGGACAATGGAACAAGGATAATATTTTTTTGTATTATTGGTTTTTTAGAACACTATTTGGGTGGAAAGTTGATGTTTTCATTATGCAACTCATTACAGCTTTAGTCGTTGCAATAAATTTAAAATTTTGATCTTTTTATAAGATCTCTCTA
>BQKN01056689.1:51044-81114 GCA_022839385.1 Asparagus kiusianus
CCCCCCGCCCCACAACAAAAAAAAAAGAAAAAAGAAAAGAAGCTCGTAGATTATATAGGTAATTGCTATATTCTGTCAATGTTACATAAAATCTCAAATTCTGGTAAAAAACTTACAACTAACTCTATCATATTCACCAATAAAAGTAGTTTTTTAGAATATAATACCCAACTATGACAGTTAGCAACGTACCAAGCTAAAAAGACTCAGCAGACCAGCTGACAGCTTTTTTAATTCTCGTTAAAATATACAGCCTTATATCATGGCATCTGACAATTCTCAGGTAACAATCGAGGGATCTTAAATTTTGGTTTCTGTTCAGGAAATGAAGGTGGCCGCTTGTAAACAACCGATGCAGCGCGAATCAATATGCTTGCAGTTAAACCCCATATAAGAAACTTCTGGTTTTGAGCCTCAAAATCAAAGAAATGAACTAGAAACATATTTCACATCCATTCTCGTTCCTCTGATCTCCGGTTCTCATTCTGATCAGTTTTAGAATGAAAATTTGATGTCAATGAAATAGAGAAGGGTGATATCAAACTAAAGGATTGCGCTAAGAGAGGTAAATTTAACCTTGAGGAACATATCCAATGGTGCATCGAACACTGTTTCTACTTCTGAACTGTTTGCAACAGGAGTAAAAGCTTTTCTGTCTGAAAGTATACCAATCACAGGAACAACCCTGAGAAGATGCTACAGAGTAGATACCAACTAAATCAGCTTTCTTCCTTAAAAATGAACACAGACAAATGTTGACTATTGGGTTCTCTTAGTAGCTTCATTATCAAGAAAGATTAGTCGTCAAATAAACATGACAAGAATTTGATGGTTAATTTGATCAAGTTCAAGTTCAACTAATCAGAAAAGGTTAAGAGGTTCCACACATGCTATCAAAAAGAACTTTTTGCTATTATTAGGTTCAGATATTGGATCGTCTTCATACAAATAGCTGAGGACTGATTAATCTGACAAATATTTTCATAATCCTTTTTTCTTTTTGTGAGAAAAAGCCATGGATTAGTGCAAGGAAGTTATGAATTATAGAACTTCTGCCCACTATAAGTGGCTTCACCACTGTGCTATATAGTACACATGAACATTTCGGAATGTTGAATATGAATGGTACTGACTGCATCCATCTGAATGCTGGATAGAAGAACCTTAGAATTACTTTCGAGGAGACCAATTTAAAATTTTGTCAGAAAAGAGAGAACAAATGAAGAGAAGGAAGCACACAGATGCAAGTTCTACTCCTATGATATAACAGCCTGATTTTTCCCCCCTCTGAATATGAAATTTGTTTATTGAAATGTTAGCTAGCATCGAACAATAAAATATGGCAACATGAACAATTTAAAAATTTTAAGGCATGGTAAAGTGATTTAAACTTGAAAATATCAATGATCTAAATTCATTCTACAGGCTGGAATTATTTGAAAGCTAATGGTAACTGATATACAAGTTGAACAATTTCCATGGATGACTTCTATTGGATTTTGAATACCAGGAAAGTTTATTGGACAGTACGGAGTTTCGATGTAAGATCGACAATGGATTATATTCGGTTAGTTGTTTCAATATGGAATTCTTTTCTAGAAAGTTTTTTAGTCATTTACTCTCAATCTTTAGTTTGATTGGGATCATGACAAATTGTTATCAGATCTTAGAATTGTAGTTCCTAATGTTGGCAGACAATAATCCACACATAATAGAGATGATGAACAATGCCCGACATTGTAGGTCCTAATGAACTGGTCTATCACTTAAAAAGAGTACTGACCGAACAAGGTGTATCTACAACTTTGGCCAATACCATACAGGACAACTTCCAATGATTAAGCTATACACTTTTCCTGCATATATGACTTGAATTAATGAAAATATTTGAAGCATGGACACAACTATACCAAAATGAGAAATTACACACTAAGAAGTGCTGTATCTATCCTAAATGGGCGATTTCCATATTTAAGGTTATCCTTCTCTTGGGCAAATGCATTTTGATTAAATATACTTCACCTAACATTTCGATTAAATTGATCGGTAAAATTTCATCTGCAAACAAGTAATTAACCACCAACACACAAAACCTCAAATTTCCCAAATCCAACACAAACAAGAGAGGGATCCAATCCGATCTCCTCCTTTGGCTTCTCTCAACGCCGTCGCCTTGTCATCCTCATCCCCCTCCTCCGCCTTGCCACCTGGCAACGCCATCTCATCTGCCAAAAAAAACTTTTTTTAACAAAAAGCCCCCTCTTTCTCAAAGATTGTACTAGAAACGTCGAGAATCTAAGATCAAAGACCAGCGTGAGTTGAAAGGGTGGAGGATCTCTTAGTGAGGATGACTCTGAGCTGGGCTCGTTTTCGAAGAGGCGGATGAGGACTGCGGCCTTCTTGGGTCTGAACCGGGCCGGTAGAGGTTCGAATCGAGCCACGGCGGATTCGTCCACGCCAACGTCTTCGCCGTTGGCGATGTCGTCGTCTTCATCTTGCTGAGGTTTGTAGATGCGGAGTTGCTCGATTAGGTTCAGTAGTCTCCGAGTCGAATCCATCGGGTTCTGGGGTTTGCGTCTGGGTGTGGACTCGGAATCGCTGGCGATGGAAAGTCGGGTTGAGGTTCGGTTTCGGGTTCGAATGACTCGAATAAATAATCACAGTTGAATTTCATTCCGCGAGCGTGGGTAAATTTCACAAAACCCCCTGACTTAGGTGTTCTGTAAAAGATCCCCATAAAATTTTCAAACCGAAGAAAACCCCTGAACTGTAATCTCATAGCCAGTGGCTTATGGATAGAGTAATAAGTTTGATTATGACAAATCAAAATCCGTGATGATTTCTGAATGAACATTCATGTGGAAGAAAAAGGTGCACCAATCTTGTCATAGTTTAGACTTTTTCCAATCCAAGTTAACACCCTTTTTGCGATTTTCTAATAATCACTGGTGTTTAGTATAATATTGAAAGATAGATTTTCTCATATTATTATATCTATAAAGTTTAGGGTGGTGATGTACAAACACTTTCAAATTGTAGGGGGTTTGTAAAATTTACCGAACATATCTTTTTTTCATCAAGATTCATACAGTAGCAAGATATAAAAAAAAATTTTCCGTATATTTTGTAAGTGTTGAGGGGATGAGTATTACTTCTGATACTTCTGATATCTTTGAAGGGTTTCTCTATGAATTCTTTATAGATGTTTTATGTCATCTATGCAATATTTAAAGTATATTGCGGTGCAAATTCTTTTACGAAAGTAACTGCTTAGGTTATCTGGGTCACAAGTATGTATTGCATGAGGATAGATTACACAAGTACTTATCATTTCACTGAAACTCTATGAAAGTTTTATGTAATATATGCAAAAAAAAATTGTCCAGATTTTCTTGTCTCTTCCAATTGAATGCTTTCATAAAGAGCTAGTACAAATATGTGCCCTCAGATTCAAGTACCCACCACTAAATTTATTGTGGAGCTATTTGGTACGAAGAAGAATTAGTTACACTTACAACTATTTGTTTCATTACAATTACAATTTTAATCTAGAGTTTATGATGTATTATTCTAGGTTAAAATATGCGGTATTTTGAACTTGGGGTTTCCCCTCAGGGAAAGCAGGTGGCAGCTGATAAACAACTGAAGTAGCTCAAATCAATATTCTTGCAGTAAATCCCCAGATTACAATCCTTCTGCTCTCAGATTCAAAATCGAAGTAATGTATCAGGAATTTATAGCCCATTCGCTCTCTCTCCTCTGACCTCCGGTTCTCATCCTGATGACAATCCTTGAAATTAATTATTTTTGAAAAAGGAGGTAATAATAGACTGCTGTAGGCGTCAAAAATTACCTATAAGTTACCACGCACAGCTCAAGACAAAGAGAAGCGAAAAACATCATCATCTGAATCAAAGAGGATCATCTGATGTCAAAGACCAATTAAGGAATGCACAAAAATGCAAAACAACAATCAGGCGTCACACAAATTCCGAGACAAGGAAGTTGTCTCGGAACTATGAGGTAACTCATAGTTTTCGCAACACAGAACATGTCTCAGAAGGTATCAAACAACTCATAGTTTCCGAGACACAGAATGTGTCTCGGAAACTATGGTGGAGTTTCACACTTCTGTTGATGGCTTTCTTGGGTTTTATACGGTCCACGTGGCTTCATAACTGCTGAGGATCGTGTGTGAACGGGGGAGGGCCGTTACAATCAAAAAAGTTTGCTCATAACTATAGAGATAATGACATTTAAAGGCTGTAATGTTAGTTACAAAACTAGCTGGCAAAACCCCTTCTTTCGAGACACGGAACGTGTCTTGGAAATAGGGGACTGTCAAGTGAGCTTTGTTTTGATCTCCTACCTTCAGTAACTGCTCCTAGGGACTATAAATGCTTTCCTATCATCCATATGCATGAGGACCAAGGCAGAAAAGTTAGAGACTTGAGCAATTTGGTGAATTTTGAGCAAGAGAGAGAGTCTTCATCAATTTCAAGCACTTCCAAGAGCCTTCGGCGTTTCCTCGAGATGTAAGCTTTGACTTAATCTTGAGAAGAGTGTTTTATCTTACCTTGTTGAGATATTCACTTCTGTCCTTATTTCTTAAATGAAACATCGATATTAAGCCTTCTTCACGGTTCAACTTGTATTTGTGATTAGATCGTCCACAGGCTAAGGCACCCCGACACAGGCAAAGATCTTACGCAAGCAGTGGGTGATAAACGTCCTTTGCGTATGTTTCTAGGAGGTTATTTGTTTGTAACAAGAGGTCTTATAAAAAGGATTGTTTCTTTGAATTCATTGTATTCGATAAACAATTTGCAATGAGTTTAGCAAATAAAATAATTTTTGTTGCAAACACTCTGGCTACCACAGTAGGAGCCAACGGTCTCACTGTTGAGACCGTCGTGTCGTAACCGATCAGGATTTCGGTTGAGTCCACAGTAGAGTATGAATTCGACCAAGCAAAGTTTGAGGAGTATCTGATATCCTTATCCTAAAGATCTTCCTCATCTCGCAAGTACATGAATATTTCGTCCGTGAAGAAGGTCTTCCAGTCTTCAATTCTGATGAAGGCTACGGGTGATGACTCTCACCCAATCGTTGCTGAGGCTTCCCCTCGCAACGCTACTCCGGTGATTAACAATGTCGAAACCTCTGCTCAAAATGATTCCTCTTCAGTTAAGGAGTTGTTGAATGAAAATTCGTTGATTCTGACGAAGAGGGCTCGTTAGAGACAACGCCAACGCTGCGCTTGTTAGCTAGCTAAGGATATGGAACGAATCGGCAGAGTTCGTTACTACACGGATCTAGAGTCAAAAGGGCATCGAGTCATCCAGTTGCCTCAAAGACAAATCACCAACATTTCTGCTAAGCCATCGGCTGAGGAATGGGTCCAAGTCAAAAGAACACGTTCAACTCTCAAGGAACACATCCAAAAGCGTCGTGCAAACGCTGCTCGTGCCTGAATCCTCATGCAGAAGACACAAGAAAAGAAGAGGGAAATGGTAGCGAAAGAATTATCAAAATCCCGCAAAATCTAGATTCCAAAATCTGAAATTGCGTAAAAATCAGACTCAGAGGTTATCCCCTTCAGCTGAGATACTAGCCAGTGTCTCGCCTAAAGGGGCCTTGTCCGAGACACTAGCCAGTCTCTTGGCCAAAGAAGAGACCCCGCGGCTACTTCGTCGACTCCATCAATGTCCGTTCCTCATCCATTTGCTCCAACCACATCTGCTACTCCACCAGTGAAGCCTTGCGTCAGTCTTGTCCTGTCAAAGTTCAAAATCACAATGGTGGATCGCCTTGGTTCTTTGCACGAGGATCGAGGCAAAGCTCCAGTCAAAGAACGCTTGGGTCCGGTGAATAAATACCAAGTAACTTTATAGACTGGGGGTTGTACGCATCCTCCCACTAAGTTAAAGCAATCCCAGAGTGGGAAGACTCCAATTTCCACCTGTTTGGGGGGTCGTATTGAAACTCAGGAGCTCGTTAAGACTCCGCACCCGCAAGGGGTTTGTTCTAAATGTGTGACTCCTGATGTAACCTTAGATCGTTCAAAGGCAACGACAAGTCGTCCTGAGTATGTCAACAAGGCTCAACCACAACAACAGAAGATAGGGTGCTCCGACCATCATGCCGATGAGTTGTACTATCAGGCTTGAGGTAAGAATAAATCCTGAAAGAGGACTGTTCGAGAAACAAGCCCTCATTGCTCATGTGAAAGGATCATCAGAGCAGTGCTATCTGAATGTAGTTGCTCCAGAGCCACTCTACTAAGGATTTCTCCGTGGACCATCGACTGATCAGATCCAAATATAAGTTTCTTTACCTCGCAAAGGAGACAAGAAACAAAAGCGAATATCTCAGCAAGGTGAGATACCCACTCTTCTCGAGAATCGCAGGTAGGTACGATCTTAAGAAAATAGATGAACGGATGCAGATCTCTCGAACTCTTCCTCTTTATGCTGAATAGCTCGCCGAGATCTCTTCTCCTCTCTAAAATTCGTGCTCCTCACTATTTAGTTCGATAGGGCTTTGCCGAGGCTCGAGAATTCTGGATCTATACAAATGAAGTCTCTAGGGCTGTATTTATAGGTTTCAGAAGCTTGATTTTCAAATAAGAACGCTGATTCTCTCTTATCTTTAGTTGTAACCAGTTAACCACGTTCCAAGATAGCTTCAAATTAGTTAGAGAGGCTTTAGATTATGATATAATAGAATCGGGGCAGTTAACAGCAAAAAACCGTAAAAAAATTAGTGTTTTTGGGGCCTGAGACAGTCTTTGTGTCTTGGCCAACGACACACTTTGTGTCTCGGCTAGCCGATACACACTTTGTGTCTCGGCTGGCTGAGACACTTGGTGTGTCTCGATGTTTGATCGAGACGTTGTTTTGCGCGCCTTGACTGTTTTCGCTGTAAGTTTCCCGTCCGATCTTGGAATGACGCGATTCAAAGTGTGTTAGAAAGCTGAAGAAGAGATATACATCCTCCCATAGATGAATCATATGTGGGGAAGATGAGACACGAGTGGCGCTTCACCTTTCATGAGTGAAATGTAACTCCTGATCGGATCGTTTCTTCATTATTGTGTCGTTCCATTGATTCGTACACTTCGTCGACTCGCTTCATACGCTTGTCATCATTAGATAATCCTTATCGACTTAAATAATGATGTTCATCATCTTCTCTTCATCTCGAGCTGCATGCAGGAATCCATAGATAATTTTTTACGCCTACAGATACCCCCTCCAAAGTATTTCAGTCTCGTTTCTTTTATGGAAGAGCCTGAAATACTTTAGATGTGATAAGCCCAACCTTTAATTGGTGTAAAAGGACCTGTAATTAGATTTAGTTCTTAACTTCTACGATTTTTAGGCTATTCAATATCTTGTCGGATAACTAAAATTTTTCCGGCTCTGCGTTTATCGTCTGAATGTTGTTGAAGTCTCGAACTAAAATTGATATATTGATTTTTGATTTTAGCTCTTGTCATTGAGTCGATGTTGAACTGAATATCTTCATCGGGGATTCATATATTAACTACGGTTGAAATCCTTAGGATTATCCTTTGTATCGGA
The DNA here is from genome assembly GCA_022839385.1 of Asparagus kiusianus. Lineage (NCBI taxonomy): Eukaryota > Viridiplantae > Streptophyta > Magnoliopsida > Asparagales > Asparagaceae > Asparagus > Asparagus kiusianus. Next base: position 58,631 of record BQKN01056689.1, read on the forward strand.
GTTGATCGGAGCCTTGTTTTGGCGAGTATTGACGACACATTAACCTTCATCACAATGTGTTGACTGGCGTCTGTAGGTGTCAAAAAATGCTGATAGATATCCAAACATAGAGAAGATCACCAAAAAATCATAAGTATGGACTGTCTCACCAGCAAGACAGTGTTTGCTGTCTCGCCAGTGAGACAGCTTTGAAATGGTCAAAATTAAATTAAATAACTGCCACCCACATGTCCATTAACTGCCAAGGGACGTGGAAAACATCGTGAACGAAAATCACGTAAATAATTGCCAAAATAACGGAGTTTAAAACATGGGAAAGCGGTTACAGCAGAAACTGCCAGGCAGTTAGAATTTTCGAGACAGTATTTACTGTTTCGGAGGCCGAGACAGCAAACACTGTCTCGGCCGTCGAGACAGTAAACACTGTCTCGCCAGCATAACTCCTTTGTTTTGTTGTATTTTTTAGTTATGTGTCCCAGAGGCTATAAATACCCCCCTAGGGTCATTACTGACGAGGATCGAGCAAATTGGGGCAGATCTGAGCATAGAGAGTAGAGAGAAAACAACAAGAATTGAGTTCCTCGTGTGATTCCTTAAGATTCGAGCTTTGACTTGATCTTAAGAAGAGCGATCATCTTACTTTGATAAGATATTCGCTTCAAATTATCACTTCGACAAACGAAGGAAGAATCTCTAAGCCCCCTTCACGATCTATGATTTGGTGGTCCACGAACCAAAGCACTCCCGGCACAGGCAAAGTCCCACAAAACAAGAATCGATAAATGATTTTTTTGTGTTATTTTCTCAAAAGTTGTAATTTTCTAAATTTTTCATTGTAATTCATTTTAAACGATCGAAGTTCAATAGAATCATCAATGGAAACGATTTTCGACAAAAACAAACTGGCGACCACAGTGGGAGCCAACAGTCTCGCTACCGAGGCCGTAGTATCGCAGCCGATCAAGATTGTGATCAACGAAGAGATCGAATATGAGTTCTATCAGGCAAAATTCGAGGAGTACCTGTCATCCTCATCCTCAAAACCTTCCTCGCCTCGCAAGTATAGGAAGGTTCCATCTTCCAAGAAAGCTATCCAGTCTTCAACTCCGATGAAGACCGCAGGTGAATGTTCTTGCCCGATCGTTGCTAAGGAATCTGCCAGCAACATCTCTGCTCCAAGTGATTCTGCACTAATTGAGGAGTCATTGAATCATGGCCAGCCGACATTGACGAAGAGAGCTCGTCAAAGACAACGTCAGCGCCGTGCTCGTCAACTGGCTAAGGCCTTACAACAAACCGACGGGGTCCATTACTATGCGGACCTAGAGTCGAGGAAGCACAAAGTGATCTAGTTGCCTCAACGGCAAACTAATCACATTTCTGTACAACTTACAACGGAGGAATGGATTCTGGTCAAAAGGGCATGTTCGACCCTCAAAGAGCATATACAAAGACGTTAGGCAAAGGCTGCTCGCACTCGTGCCCTTCGTCAACAGGTGCAAGAAGGAAAGAAAAAAATGATGTCTGAAGAGCTACTAAAGAACCATAAAATTTGGATTCCGAAAACACCACAAACATCTGTTCCGGGTCCGTCTACTACATCACCAGCAAAGCCTTGGGTTAGTCCGGACCTATCAAAATTCAAGATTACAATGGCGGATCGTCTCGGTCCTTTGGTTGACGATCGAGGCAAAACCCCAATCAAAGAACACTCGGATCAAGCAAATAAACCTTTAGTGGTTTCCTATGCAGAGGGTCGTAAATACCCTCCTGTCAGAACTACACAAGTCCGAAACGAGAAAATACCAGTTCACTCTCGTTTAGGACCTATGAAAACTCCATACCCGTAAGGGGGTGGATTTAAGAATTCAACCTTGGATCGCCCAGAGGCGATGACTAGTCGTCTTGTGCTTGTTAACAAGGTTCGAAAACAAAAGATAGGTTGTTCAAATCACAATGACGATGAGTTGCACTATCAAAACAATAACTCAAGAAAAAGAATTGTCCGGGAAGATAAGTCTCACTATGCTTGCGAGAGGCTTATTAAAGCAGTATTGACAGAATGCGGTTGCTCCGAAACTAAGCCGATAAGAGTCTCCGTATTTCAAAGACTTTCCACTGAAGCGTCAAAACCTAAAGTGAGGTGTTTTAACAAGAAGAAACCCGCAACTCGACAAGATGAGTTCCCTGAGGTCACTATTAATATGACCGGCAGAGGAAAGCAACTATTAGTCAACTCTGACCCTGATTTCTCTCCGGAAGGGAGAGTTGAGTGGGGTCTCTCTCAAAGAATGTCGCGGTTATAACGAAGAGCCAACCGACGTCGAGACTACAAGAGAATGCATGAGGGGTTATCTTCAGATGAGGAACTGTCAGATACTTATTCTGCCATTGCTTCAGACGATACCACGTCCAGTGTTGGGCAAGCCAGAGAATCATTCGCAATCACGCTGGATCAATTGGCTCAAATACTGTAGGAAGCGTTAGCTAAACAACGCAAGGAAATTAGAGCTGAAATCAAAACCGAGATGGAGTTGACAATGCAGCAGATGCGAGATTTACAAGCTCAACAACATCAACCGGAATCGAGCCAAAAGGCAGAATCCAGCCAGCGTAACGTTATACCTGTACGTATAGCTGAGGTGGATAATAAAGAAGATGAGACTATCTTTACTGATCATCCTCTGGATAAAGATAATTCCGGAAGCGGTCCGGCTAAATCATCCACTCAACCTCCTCAAATTTACTTAAAGAAGAGTGAGGAAGAAGACAAGAAGATGCAAGATCTTGAGAGCAAAGTCAATGCTCTAATGACGGCCCAAGAAGTGAAGAAAACGGGCATTCCATACCCGTACCCGAGGGAGTGGGATTTGATTCCTTATCCCCCAAAGTTTAATTTGATTAACTTTACTCCTTTTGATGGTAGGGGTTCACCAACTCAGCACTTGATCTATTTTAAGTCGCATCTTGGCGCTATATCCGAAAACGAAGCTTTGATGGTTCGATCATTCGTAGGAACCCTTCGTAGGACTGCCTTCGATTGGTACCGACGTCTTAAACCTGGGAGTATCACTAGCTGGGAGGATATGGAAGGATTGTTCCTTACCACTTTCTTCGACGATGACACTGAGGTCTCTATTGGCACCTTGTTAGACGAGAAGCAGAAGGATGGGGAGTTAGTTGATGTCTTCGTCAAACGGTTCCGGAATAAAACGGTAAACTACCGAGATCCACTCACAGAAGAGTTTATCCTACATACATGTCACAATAACTTGTTGCTGGATGTGTTAGAAGTCATGGGGGTTGTGCCTTCTAAAACTTGGAAAGAGTTAAAAGTGAGAGGTGAACAAGCCGAACACTTTCTTAAGAGAAAGAAGTTGGAGAGAGGACTGCCACAAGATAATCCTTAAAAACAGAACTTCAACTCTCGAGGCAGAGGAAGAGGGTCTGGGGCTGCTGTTGATGCGCATCAAACATCTCAACATCCACAATAACAACCACAGCAGTCATCCTTCCTATTAGCACCGAATCAGAATCAACAGCCTCCAAGTAAACCTAAGACTTCAGAGCCAAGATTCCCGAAGGAGAGTCTTTCAAGGATGATGAAGTACCAGTTATCTTCAAATATCTCTTAGATAACAATAAGATCAAGCTTCCACCGGTCACAAACCAGGAAGAAGCGAAGAAGACTAATGATTCGAAGTATTGTGCATATCACAGAAGGGTTCACTATCCCACTAAGGCGTGTTATGTCTTAAAAGACAAAATACAAACCTTAATCGATGTTGGTATCGTGGCACCGAAACCAAAGGAGAAGAAAGTAGGTGCAAATGCAGTGTCTATCAGCTTCGGATCGGTTCTTTTATCCTGGTTTCAAGCCGAACCAGTATCAAAGGTCAAAATATAGACCATCAATGATGACCCTCATGGACAGCACCAAAAAGGGCTTGTGTCTCACACAACCCCTAACGGCGAAATCCTTTGGGTTCATCCGGATTTGCTTGAAGATGAACAGTGGACGACATCCACATCAAAGAAGAAATTAAATGGCAAAGGAAAAGAGAAGTCTTGTTATGGAGCCTCAGCAATTCCTGAGAAGAATGATGAAGAGATTCCAGCTTTACCGTTTTCTGAGGAAGAGAAGAAAGTTTTCGCTACCAGAAGTGGAAATGAATACAGTTTCAACTACCGAGCGCATCCGAGCAATTAGCCGAACAGGGGGTAGTGAAAGCTGTACCTACTAAAACTTTGACAGAGCTGGGGGTAGTTACAACCCCACCCGTAGCAACCGAAAAGTCTCAAAGAGTTGATAAGCAAAAGGACAAGGAACCTCAACACAAAGAAGTTCAAGGTCCGAAGTAGTCTTGTTTCAACCGACCGATCGGACGAGACAAATCGGAAAGCTCGAATACTCCATACCGCTTCGATGTCATGACTCAGTTGGCTAATATCCCAGCAAGGATCACGCTATACGAGTTATTACGCCTCTCGAAAGATACCAAAAAAGCTTTACAAGAAGCCTTGGCTGATTCTGAAGTATTCCTCACTCAAATTAAGCAAACTCCTAAAGAGCCAGAGTCATCAGTTCAGCACTGCAATCTGGCAGCCACTAAATTTCCTTGTATTTCTTTCACAAAAGAAGATATGCAGGTCAGGAATTCGAAGCATGATAGACCTTTATATTTTACTGGATATATCGGTTCGAGCGTTGTCACCCGGATTCAAGTGGACCCGGGTTCCACTGTCAGCATTATGCCGCTACGATTGATGTACCACCTCGGAATCCCCGCCAATAAGCTAGCCTCTACAGGAACCGTTATCTACGGATTTAACACTAGTGGGTCAAGGCCGTTGGGGAAAATCCGAGTAAAGTGTCAGCTTGGAGACTTAAAGTCGGAGGTCACTTGCTATGTGATTGATGCTGAAATTTCATATAACTTACTGCTGGGTCACCCATGGATCCACAGTAATCTTATAGTTCCCTCCACCCTCCATCAGTGTCTAAAATATGTTGACACTAACAACGAGGTTAAGACGGTGGTCATGGATAAGCAACCGTTTAAGGGGTTAGAAAATTATTTTACTAACTCCCTTCTTTACGGTGCTGAATCCGATACTGAACCATCGACGCATGGTACGGACAGCAGAGAGGAAGCTGATACCGAAGCCAGGCTCGATTATAGTGAAGGTCTTGTACTAAATGACATTGAACCTCTTGTAATCGATCTTGACGGTGATGAATCGTCGGATGAAAGTTGTAACTGGCAACTTGCCGATGAAATAATAAAGGATGATTTAGAGTAATCGCGTTGTCTCGATGATGTAATGTAGGAATTGTATGACGACCCTAGTCTACATATACCACTTCGCTCGTCTTGTACGACAACGAAACACCTCCAAAGTTCATTCAGAACAACTATGATCCTACCCGCAAAGACAGGAGGTGAAATAGAAATAGTTTTTGGAAAAGGGGAACCATCCCCTACTTCAGATCTTTTCTTGAACATTAATTCGGATGAAGAAGAACCCGGGCGATATTTTTCTCAGTATAGTTTACAAGCAAATGGCTACATGAGGAGGCAATGCTATGACCTCTCGCTCGGTGAAGATCTTCATTTTGGTCAAGGTATCAGGGTTCCACCCCGTCCTACCTACGTACCAAAAGGAAAACCGGATAATTATTACAGTCATAAAAGAGGTTTAGGTTATGCTTCGTCATCTGATGACGAATATTGCCAGCAGATCATTAGCCAACTAATAAATAAGAGTGGGCATTCATCCGATGCTTCAACCTGGGATTCTGATGTGAGCATTGGAGAAAGATTCAAGACTCTAATGTCAAACATGGTAACAGTTGATCCTTCCACAACAGAAGGAGACGATCAGTTGCCCACTTGGAAAGATCCCTAGATACATTACATGAATATCCAATATGGCGATCGATTTGAGCAAAGAGAGCATCCTACTGAGGATAGAGTAGTTCAAGTTAATATGGGTGACGAAAGCAACCCGAAACCCATATTTATTAGCGGTGATCTTCCACCGGATGAGAAAGATGAACTAAATGCCCTCATTAGAGAATATAACGACGTATTCACTTGGAATTACGAAGATATGCCGGGACTCGATCCAGATGTAGCAATGCACAGCCTTAACATTAAACCGGATGTTAAACCCGTCAACCAACAACAGAGACGGTTTCGTCCGCAAATTATGGAGGCAATAGAAACTAAAGTTAAGAAACTGATTGATTCGGGTTTTGTCAGAGAAGAACAACATCCTGAATGGCTAGCCAATATCGTTCCAGTCCTTAAAAAGAATGGAAAGATTAGAATCTGTATTGACTTCAGAGATCTGAATACCGCCTGCCCTAAAGACGACTTCCCCCTACTAATTACAAACGTCATTATTGACAACACATGCGGATTTGAGAGAATATCATTTATGGATGGATTTTCAGGGAATAATCAGATCAAGATGCACCCGGACGATGAAAAGCATACAGCATTCAGAATACTTCTTGGCGTCTTTTGTTATACTGTTATGCCTTTCGGTTTGAAGAACGCCGGTGCTACATACCAACGAGCAATGACGAAGATCTTTCAAGAGCACTTTCAGAAGACCGTCGAATGCTACGTTGACGACCTGGTCGTTAAGAGTTGTGATAAAAGTGACAACATTAATGATCTAAAGACGACGTTCGAGCTTATGAGGACTCATCAGTTAAAGATGAACCCGACTAAGTCCTTTCTGGGAATGTCCAGCGGTAAATTTCTTGGGTTCGTCATCACCAAAAAAAGGTATTCATATCAATCCTGATAAAGTAAAGGCGATACATGAATTACAACCCCCGGGGAATCTTAAAGAACTCAGAGAGCTACAAGGTCGATTGGCATATATCTGGCGATTTATATCAAATTTGTCTAGAAAATGTCAACCGTTCTCTAAACTCACAAAGAAAGGCGTGTCGTTCGTTTGGGATGAAGCATGTCAGAAGGCATTTGAAGATATTAAAACATATCTAGCGAATCCACCTATTCTCGTTGCACCGAAGTCGAGCAGACCGTTTTTGATTTATGTCAAAGCGACGAGCCATTCGTTAAGTGCATTACTCGTACAAGACGACGATAACGGCCACGAACAAGCTGTGTATTATCTGAGTCGTACATTGGTAGGAGCTGAATCTCGTTATCCGATGATCAAGAAAGAATGCCTCACCCTAGTATTTGTAATCCAGAAAATGCGACATTATTTAGTTGGACAGACAATTTATGTCATTTCCAACATAAACCCAATCCGAGTATTCATGACCCAACCGGCCTCTATGAATTGGCGTCTAGCCAGGTGGGCTTTACTCTTATCGCAATATGATTTATACTTCAAGCAACAAAAATCAGTTAAGGGATGAGCTATTTGCGATCTTCTGGCGGAAAACCCTACAAAAGATGTAGTCGAGTTATACAATGATCTACCAGATGAAACTCACGAAGTTAATACCACTTAACATCAACAAGTGTGGCAGTTATACTTCGATGGGGCTTCCCGCGTAACCAATGTGGCGAGTGCATCCAGATGTTCTAAAATCTCCTCAGGAGTGGGAGTCGTTTTAGTTTCTCCGGAAAAGCATGTCTTACCTAGAGCATACTCATTGACCGAACCATGCTCTAATAACGTGGCCGAGTATAATGCATTGATAATTGGACTTAATTTTGCCAAAGAGCTGGGGGTCGAATACCTTGAAGCTTTTGGGGATTCTCAACTGGTAGTTAATCAGATACGAGGAGAGTATGAAGTCAGAAATCGGGACCTGATTCCATACCACCAGGTGGCCATCGAGATAGCAAACTCGTTTGAAGAATTTTTCATCGAGTATGTTCCACGTCTCCAAAATACATATGCAGACGCATTAGCGGCATTGTTGGTATCTTTGGCTCAACCTCCCGAAACAGAGCAATTAATTATAGTGAGGACTCACCAGCTTATTGTTCCAATCTACGATTCGATTGCTAAAGAAGCATACTCAACAAGAGTTGAACCCGAAGTTCGAGATTGGCGTTTTTCTATTATCGATTACGTCCTACATGGTATATTGCCTGAAGATGTAAGAGAAAGGGATTCGATTCGGCGAAGAGCGCCGAGATTTTACTACAACGCTACAGCACAAATGTTGTATCGACAGTCGTACGATGGTCTGTTACTCCGTTATCTATCCGATAAAGAAGCGGAACAAGCACTCAAAGAGGCGCATGATGGGACATGCGGTGCACATCAACCCGGTCGTAAATTCTGCGACTGACTTAGAAGAATTAGATATTACTGGCCAACTATGGTAAAGGATGCAGTCGACTACGCCCGACGATGTCAAGTGTGTCAATTACATGTAAATTACATGCACCTGCCTCCTGAACATCTACACCCGTCAGCAACGTCATGGCCATTTGAAACTTGGGGAATGGATATTGTAGGTCCTATTTTCCCGCCTTCGGTTAAAGGGGACCGTTTCATTCTGGCAATCACCGATTACTTCTCGAAATGGGCAGAAGCAATTCCACTTAGAGAAGTAAAGACGAGTGATGTTATCAAGTTTATTAAACACCATATCATATATCGGTATGGTGTTCCAAAGAGAATAATGCACGATAATGGTCCTCAATTCGTTAGCAACGCATTTATCAAATTCTATGGCAAATTCGGGATAAAGGACGTTTCATCAACTGCTTATAATCCCACAGCTAACGGATTGGCCGAAGATTTCAACAAGACCATTATCAAGATTTTAGCAAAACTGGTGAAAACCAATAAGCGAGATTGGGACGACAAACTCGGCGAAGACCTCTGGGCTTATCGTACGACTGTCCGCACGCCAACGGGAGCAACCCCATACTCCTTAACATATGGATGCGAAGCTGTCCTACCTTTAGAAATACAAATTCTTTCCCTCCGTATCGCTCTCGCAACGGGAATGACGATGGAAGAAAATCACCAGAAACGTCTTGAAGAATTAGAGATGTTAGATGAAAGACGCTTGGAAGCTCAGCAACAAATTGAGTTTTATGAGGCTAGAATTTCTTGGGCTTTCGATAAAAAGGTCTGACGACGAAGTTTTAAAGAAGGAGATCTGGTTCTCGCTGTTCGAAGGCCTATGATTCTCAATTCTAAGAAGAAAAGAAAATTCTAACCCAAATGGGAAGGGCCGTTCGTAATATAAACAGTCTATTCAAACGGTGCATATCGCCTGATTACCCAGGATGGCAACAAATTAATAATGCCAATAAATGGGAAGTTCTTGAAAAAGTATTATCCGTAATATGTTCAGGATAACCCATGCAAAACGGGAAGTTCCTAGAGAATCCTGTATAGGATATTTCGAGATAACCCGAGGTCAGTTGATTGTCCTAAATAGAAGCTGGTCATTTAAATAATCCATTCTTAATTATTATAAAAATGATTAAGAATTCTTTTACTGTTTTTGTTGAGATGAGATTCAATGACAGTTAATATTTCCTCACAAAACCCCGTAATGTGATCATGGAAGGGAAACTCGATGATTCGTAACCCCACACGCCAAAACCCCCACCGATCGAATCGACCGACGGTGGGTCCATCAAAATCAGTCATGGATTAAAATCCATCAAACTCCCGTTGTATCTGTTTTCTAGCATTCCTAATGCTGAAATTATGATACAATATCAAAAAAATTCAAATTATCGGTCCGTATCAATCGCCGGATCATTTCGTGTCAAATTCTTGTGTTTGACATCAAAATTTCCCACCAAGCAGTTTGTACAAATTAACAAACTCATTGTTATTTGTACCCCACTCTCAAATTCCCATATGATCAAACCTTTAAACAGTTAGGATCACCTCAAATCCCCGTTTTGGTCAAACCTTTAAACAGTCAGGACCAAAACCAAAATCCCCTCTCGATTCCTTTAAAGAACAAGAGGTCCACAAATCAAGCGATCAAACCTTCCTATAGTTAGGATCGTCTCAAAACTCCCACTTGGTCAAACCTTACTACAGTTAGGATCACAACCAAAATCTCCTTTTGATTCATTTTAGCGAACGAAAGGTCCACTTTTGAATTGAATAATCAAACCTTATGCCAGTTAGGATTATTCAAACCAATCCAGATTCTCTAAGTGGAGATCCCACTTCGAGTTTTCTTTACACCAGGAGATAGAATATAAGATTCTTCCCATCCGATTTTGGGTTCATCTCTACCAACAAACAAGAGACCAAGAGATAGAATATAAAATTCTTCCTCTCCGATTTTGGGTTCATCTCTACCAACAAACAAGAGACCAGGAGATAGGATATAAAATTCTTCCTTTCCGATTTTGGGTTCATCTCTACCAACAAACAAGAGATTGAAAGACAGAATACTCAATTCTTTCTTTATAATTTTGGGATCGTTGTCCTATATAGGAAACGCAACCTACTTATATTTTAAAATCCATGCCGTTCATGCACGGGGGATGTTATCTCAATCCCTTATTAGAGATAAGCCTACATCTAACACATGTAGCCTACATATTCAATATTATAGTTCAAAGTCTAACAGAGTTTAAGTCTTTTAGCCCAACGTTATATGTGAAACGGACTTAGATAATTCACACACTAGCCCGATTCAAACGGTAGTCGGTAAAGGCATATCAAATCCGTTTATGGATGAGGGTTTGCCAAAAATCCTATAAGTATTATGTTTATTTATTCTAAATAAGAATGAGTAATCATAATAAAATTTTAGTAAGCAAAAGAGTCCACTTCATCCATAAGAACTTTTTGATATATATAAAAAAAATATATCACTACAAGAGAAGAGTTTCCTTTTAATCCAAGCATAACTTGTAATTACAAATTTGCCCCTCGAGTCTTGAGAGCGTTTCCGCATAAGTTTTTTCAAATTCAGCTTTCAGGTTAGCTCTTAAAGATTCTTCGCTAGTGTTCTGAGCTTGGAGAACTTCTTGCTCCGTCTCAACAGGTCTCTTATCTTGAACTTCTAATTGCTGGAATAAGTCGGGTTCGACGCGCTCAGCTTCAGCCAAATCAAGTTTTAGAATACTCTCAGCATCCTTAGCTTCTACGAGCTCCTTTTCCAAACGAGCTATATGAGCTTGACGTAGTTTTAAGGATTAAAGTAAACCAGCCTTAGCCTGCACTTTCTTGGCAATACCCAACCTCATTTGGGTTACTCGATCTCTCAACTTTTGAAGATTGAGCTCTGCTGATTTTTGTGAAGCGTGCCACTCTTGCAGTTTGGATCTACTTGAGTTGATACATAAGAAGAAGCATCGCTGGTCTTGAGGTCCCTCAGGTGTTCAAATTGCTGTTTTAGCTGAGCTAGGTAAGCTTCAATAGAGTCAGCCAATTCAGGATATCCATCTTCTTTGATTCCTGCTATATGGCGATCAAGTGATCTCCTGAAGCTGTCGAAGGGTGACCCTTGGTAGAGAATCCGATCAATCATAAGGTTCAGAAAATAAATGAAGCTTTGGATGTCTGAACAGATGAACGCCTTATCCGGATCCCTATCGGACGCTAGAGCTTTAATAGAGTCAAGCAAGGTTGAAGAAGGCACTGTGATAGAAAAAGAAGAAGATGAGTGCTCGAGACTTAAAATTCATAAACAATAATAGGCCGAAGCATACCAAGTTTAACAGAAGAGCCTTCAGCATGACTTTCTTGTCCCAACGATGTTAATCTGGCCTCCTGGGTAACCAAAGTTGATTCAGGAATAACAGCCATTGACGCACCCGCTACATCAGACGATTTCTCAACTAAAACATCGGAGAACTTCGGGTCTAAGTTAAGAGGTTCCTTGGGAGATAATTCTGCAAACAAAAGAATCACAGCGAATATAATGGAATGTTAATCATAAATTTAAAATAAATGATGGGTAAAACTCACCAACTCTAGGCACAACATCTGCCGACGTACCGACTTCTTCAGTTGGTCTCGCTTTTGTTACGACAAGACTAATTTGGGGGGTGACAGTAATTTCTATCATCATGGGATCCACAGGAGTAGTAGGTTGGGATTCAGGAATGGATGATTGAAAATCGACTTCAGTTCCTATCCATGACGAGTGGTCACAACCCTCAGGTTGATCAGAAGTTCCGGTGATTGTAGCTGTATCAGTTCCAACAACTGGTCCTATAATTTGAATACTTATATGATTACTCAAAAAATGAAGTTAAAGAAAAAATAATACGGAGTTTAACAGAACAAATGTCTTACTCTCAGAAGAACCCGCTTCTTTTGAACCAACTCCAACAGTTGATCCTGTGGCTGCATCGGGAGTTTTCCCCGATAATAAATTGGAGATATACTGATGATCACCCTCTGAGAGATCGAGATCGAGGTTATGCTCGTTGAATTCCTCGACCTCTGTTGCATGTATGGCTTCTCCTCCAGCAGATTCTTTCATTATGTCATCTACAGAATATATTGGGTCATGAGTAACATATACACTTATATGAACTCGCACAAGAGAGAAACTAGTTTTACCTTTGTTAATCGGGACGGATTCGAGGGCTCCACTACTTGCACCCACTTCTTTTAGTTTGACTAAAAGGAGACAAAGTGCATAAGTCATTAGAAGAGGCACGCGATCTGACTCATTCATCTTTCAACATTGTCTTCCAAATGGAGAAAGATCTGTACCTGTACTTGAGGCCGATGGATCAACATCAGAAGCTACAGGAACACCAGCAGTTTCATCTTTAAGCGCATCTTGCATTTGTTGAACAAAGCTGGGCGCCTCAGCTTCCATACCACCGGGAGAAGCAATGTCTGCCCGAAATTCTCCCTCTTCTTGACTCCCTGCAAGAATTGAGTGTAAGATAAGCCCGAGTATTAAGAAATATAAGAGCAGTAAAGCAAAAATAAAAACGAATCTTTACCTTGTTCGGCTGAAGAAACACTACGGTCAGATGTCTCCTCTAAAGTGGGAAGACGAACACGTGGATTAGAGGCGACCTTCTTCCGTCTCTTTAGTGGACGCGCCTCATCCTTAACTCCAGATCCTTCGTGACGATGTTTGGTACGTAATTCAGTTTTGGGAAGGACTTAGGCTTGAGTTTGGGTGAAAGATTGTGATCTTTGCCGACGAGCAAGAGGCACTGTATCTTATTCCTCCTGTTCATCTCCACTGAGGACCTCTACCGTCATCCGATTGGGATAAGTCATAATGACTCTCTCCCTCCTTCTTTTCGGAGCGTCTTGCGGTTGGGTAGGAGCAGCATAGTGAGCTCTGCGAGCGGTGGAAGGGTTTACAAGTCCGCTCTCAAAGAAAGAATCAGGGAGACCAACTATCTCTCCTTCATTCTTTTGTTCAGCGTCTGCTTCTGTTTCCCAAGAACTTGAATCAGTCTCACCCGCCCCCTCAGAAGTTTCTGTTTCATCAGTATGAAACTCTTCTTCACTATCAGTTGGGCGGGCCGGTTCCTTTCCCTTTCTAGACGATTCGGTAGCCTCTTGCCTTCGAGGTGATAATATGGTTTCACGGGTCACTTCTGTTGTACGCCGTGGGGTTGCCTCTTCTTCTGAGTCCGATATCCTCTTATTCTGAGTGACGATATTGGCAGCTATCAGCCACTTACAATAGAGGAAGGTCATTCGTAGAGGCGGCACTTCCAAGGGGAGATCGAACTCAACATTTGTACAACCAACGATGCTCCAAAACCAAGCTCTCGCCCCATTGATAAGTCCACCTCGAACGCTAAGTTGACGGTTCGGGTTACCGACATACAGTTGGTCATAGCCGAATTCGCGAGCAAATAGATATGGAAAATAAGGTTCAATATAACAAACATCTTTCACCCTGAGCACTAGATAACCAGGTCGAATGTTCATCAGCCATCTGAAGCACTCGGCATCCAAAACGGTGCGATTCTGCCTTGGTTCTTCAACATCCAATAAAGTCGTATTGTCTGTGCCGGAGAATCGAGGGAAGCAAGGGAAGAATTCCCAACATTTGTGAACTTTGAAGTGCCTCGTTATATCCATCCACCGATGTTTAACCCATTTACAGCCCTTAAGATTTTGCAACAGAGGGAGGCTGGGATCCACCGTCTCAGGAGCCTCCATTAAATCTGGCCAGTGAAGTACCAACCAGGTCATTAGATAAGTGTAGGGTAGTTCCAGATTCGGAACGGATACACTGGCGGAGGGTTTCTTTCCCTCTTGAGTAAGCACGGAAACTAATTGCCGTAATCCACTGTGAATAGCGGCCACCATGGTAGGAAGCAAGGATAATCTGCGACCTGTAACTAACTGGATAGCTGGATATAGAACTTTAATCGGCATAGCATCAGAGGGTTGATGGGGAACGACACACCTTTTCAGCCATAAAGCCAGAAAGCCGGCCAACAGGGTAGTAGGATGGATCAGAACACCAGCTTACCACAAATAAGAACAGAATTTAGTACCATGAGGTAACCCGTCTTCTGAGTGAGAGGTATAGGATTGTGCGTTCGTTTTCTCTAACAGACGGTTGATCTCATTCGGAGTGAAAGGAGATAATCCGCACACCTCTTCCGAACGATTATCAAGGTTCTTGAACAAATAATCGGCGACTTGTTTCAAGCTAATCTGGGGAGATTTCTTCTTAGCTCTAGTCTCCATCTCAGCCATAGCTATATGATAATGACAAGTCAGTTCCCATAAAGTATCGTGGGTCACAGTTGACCGATCTTTCATCTTATTCAACTGACTGGCGGTTGGGAAGAATTCTTGATACGGGACATCACCTATAGGCAAACCAGACACCTTCATCATTTCATGCAATGGTAACCCGAGCTCCCCATTCTTGGTGAAGAATGTATTGGTGTCAGGGTTGTAGATCTCGAACAAACAGAGGAAATGACCTACACTGATCTGCAAACCATACATGCTGGCACGGATCGGGACCAATAACCCTAATTTTGCCAATTCTCGTCCCCAGCGATTTAATACATATCGGGTCATTCTGATCCACCACTTGTCTCCAAAATAATGGACCCATCCGTAACATCTGAAGTTCTGGTTAGGTAATCTCTTTCCCGCTGCCGCTAACCAATTCTTCACGGTATTTGCCTGTAATACCTTTTCATTCTGGGGAATATTATCTTGGCCTAAGATACCCGGATGAAGTCCTCACACAGAAGCCCTATCACTGGAACCCGGAGTGGCTTCCTTCCTAATAAAACCACAGTGAATACGCTCATGGTTTTTGGTCAATCTCCAGAACATTTTACGTCCAACTGACAAGTTTCTGAACTTTAAAAGTGAATGCTCCCGAGGAATCCAGGGCAAATACAGGAATAATGAACCGCTCTTATACAACCACTGTGCAGGTCTGCAAGAAACAATCTTCGGATCTCTTACAGAGTCACCAAACAAGAAATCTGGCTTCCTTATGCACTGGTTCGAGTCTTGCTCTAAAATTAAAGTTGCGTCCGTGATTAACCGTCGCAGAATACGACAACTACCTCGCCGGATCAACTCTCTAGCTCCTTCGCTGTAGTCTGACTTGAATTGGGGAGCTGATTCAACGGGATCCCCTCATAATAGGAGTGGGTAGCGCTACTTTGGTTCGTAACCTCATTAGCAGTGAAGATTGCAGAAGGAAAATGGACTGATAAATAAGACATACACATAAATTGTGTAAGAATAATCCTAAAATTTTAGAGAAGGCGGTATATCTTACTCTATAGGATATGATCGCCACCTCATAACAGGTGCGATGATTTTCCATCTACCATAGTATAAAAGAGATATACGTTACTATGCATGAGCATTATAACGGCATATCAAAACCTTTTAACACACGTGGGATGATACGAAATCGCCCCTGTATATTCTGAAGTGTGTTTTGTCCAAGCAAAAAAAAAACACTTTCTAGCGTCGATCCCCTCAAAGGAGGATACCGGCTCTTCAAGAATGTATCTCAAAGGATACAAACGAGGATTTGCATACAAATACAGATATGTACATATGAAATTGACAAAATATAGTATTTAAATTGGTGAAAGGGTGAAAGAGATATACCCCCATGCGAGGCAGCAACAGGATCAGTCCCCATGGTGGGCTGAACAGTCGAACGACCTCAGGAGACTCGGGATCTTCACGGCGACATGATGAAAATATGATCTACATTGAAATCCAATGAGAAAGTTAGGATTTTGAGCATGGAATTGACAAAAATATCACAAAATACAGTAGAAATACACATGCATGGGGAAGAATCAAAGGACAGTGAAATTTTAAAGAGGAGAGGGAAAACAAATCTACCAAATCCGAATGGAATCTCCCCAAACAAGAGCTCCACACAAATCAGAAACAAAGAGAAGAAGAGGCCGAATACTAGTAGAAGATCGCTGGAAAATCGCCCAAAAATCGCTAAAAATCGACGTGGAAAACTTCAGAAAAAACCCTAAGTCCCGATTTTATACCCCCGACTCAGCAGTCCGAGACAGTATTCACTGTCTCGGACAGCGAGACAGTATTCACTGTCTCAGACAGCGAGACAGTATTCACTGTCTCACTGCGCGAGATAGAAAATGCTGTCTCGCGACGCGAGATAGAAAACACTATCTCGCAAAAAAAAACCAGTATCAATTTGGTGACAAAAGCTGAATTCATAAGTACAAATACCAGCTTCGATTCAAAATCTCGACAACGGTCAAGTGATAAAAACGGTACCGGAAGGATATTAGCTATTCTACAAGGAACTAAATAGACTAAAGGAAAAAGAGAGCGGGAGTTGAAGCCATTTACGGATCCTTCTACACGATCTACTCAACCAAGTATTGAAGGATCGTAAGTAAAATCTATCTTATCCAAAGTATCTCAGACTCCTCTATAAAAGAATAAGTCTGGAATACTTTGGAGGGGGTATCTGTAGGCGTCAAAAAATATTGATAGATATCCAAACATAGAGAAGATCACCAAAAAATCATAAGTATGGACTGTCTCGCCAGTGAGACAGTGTTTGCTGTCTCGCCAGTGAGACAGTGCTTGCTGTCTCACAGCGAGACAGTGCTTGCTGTCTTGCCAGCGAGATAGCTTTGAAATGGTTAAAATTGAATTAAATAACTGTCACCCACGTGTCCATTAACTGCCAAGGGACATGGAAAACATCGTGAACGAAAATCACGTGAATAATTGCCAAAATAACGGAGTTTGAAACGTAGGAAAGCGGTTAAAGCAGAAACTGCCAGGAAATTAGAATTTTTGAGATAGTATTTACTGTCTCAGAGGCCGAGACAGCAAATATTTTCTCAGCCGCCGAGACAGTAAACACTGTCTCGCCAGCATAACTCCTTCGTTTTATTGTATTTTTCAGTTATGTGTCCCAGTGGCTATAAATAACCCCTAGGGTCATTACTGATGAGGATCGAGCAAATTGGGGCAGATCTGAGCATAGAGAGCAGAGAGAAAACAACAAGAATTGAGTTCCTCGTGTGATTCCTTGAGATTCGAGCTTTGACTTGATCTTAAGAAGAGCGATCATCTTACTTTGATAAGATATCCGCTTCAAATTCTCACTTCGACAAACGAAGGAAGAATCTCTAAGCCCCCTTCACGATCTGTGATTTGGTGGTCCACGAGCCAAAGCACTCCCGGCACAGGCAAAGTCCCACAAAATAAGAATCGATAAACTATTTTTTGTGTTATTTTCTCAAAAGTTATAATTTTCTAAATTTTTTATTTGTAATTCATTGTAAACGATCAAAGTTCAATAGAATCATCAATGGAAATGATTTTCGACGAAAACAGTGTCGACTTTCAATGTAACGCGTTGACCCGCATTTACCTTCATCGGAATGAGTTGACCGTCGTTGACCTTCATCACAACACGTTGATCGGTGTTAACCCAAGGATACACATTGACCATCGTTGACCTTTATTGCAATGCATTGAGCGATGTTGACTTTTATTGCAACGCATTGATCGGCGTTGACCCAAGGCTACGCGTTAATCGACATTGACCCACGACTACACGTTGACCGGCATTGACCTAAGACCATGCACTGATTGGTGTAAACACAGTTTATAGTCATATGTTAACTGGAGTCTATACAGTTTAGGCTCTTAAGGCATTGGAGCGGGGAGGACCAGTTTACACTCGTATACTCCTGGGAGTTTCGGGAATTAGTTTAACCTCATGTACCTGTTTATACTCATATACTCATCGGAGTTTATCCGGTTGTTAATCTCATCGGAACGGTCGGTAACGGGCAAATACGAGTGAAGAACTGCATTATCAAACACCCAGGACCCCATTTTGGACCTGAGACACTTCATGTGTCTCAACCTTGGCCGAGATACTTCTTGTGTCTCGGCTGGCCAAGACACATGTTGTGTCTTGCCCAGCTGAGGCACATGAAGTGTCTTGGTTGGTTAAAGGGGGGAGAGAGAGAGTGAATCATGAGAGGGAGGAGAGAGAAAATAGAGGAGAGAGAGAGGGCCAGCCTAGGGCATGGGTATATGTTTTTGTACAATAGATATTTGTGTTCCCGCTCATATTTGAATTCCCTCTCTTTTTCATCATCTTCCTCCTCCAAATTTCTTATCTATACCCACTTATTCATAACCCACAACTCTTCCTTTTTAGGAACTCTTAATCCCCTCTTTAAGGACTCTTAAACTCTTCTTAAAAAAAGGATTTCAAGCCTCATCTTCCCCTCCTATTGTTCTTAGCCGAAAATCACCTTCAAGCTTAAGGGTTTTCAAGTTTAAAACTTGGGCTTTTGGCAATGGATTCAAGCTCTTGATTTGGGTAAGCTCCTCTCCATAGCCTCTTGTGCGTTTGTTTGGTTTTGATTCATGAACTTGTAGGATAATATTAGGGCTTTTTTTATCTCATGAATTGGAAAAATTGAAACTTGAAGGTTGGTTCATGAACATGGCCAAAATTTTGGGGGTCTTTTTGACATGAATATGAAGTTTGAAGAGCTTGAGAATGCAGTCGAAATTTTAAGGGGCTTTGTTATAAAATGAGGCCAAAGCCTGGAGGGTGTTAAATGTAAAAGAAGTCAAAATTTTGGGGGCTTGGATTACATATCCATGGCTGAAATTTGGGGGGTTTGGATGTGAGCACTTGGCCAAAAATTTGGGAGGTTTGAATGTGAGTTTATGGCCAAAATTTTATGAGGGGCCATATTGCAAAATTGGTCCAACTTTCTTGAGGGGGTTATGTGCGAAAATGGCCAAAATTTGATGTTGAGGGTGATGGGTTTCCCCCTTCAATCATGGCCAAATTTTGAATGTGCTCATGGCTAACATTGAGCGTTGAGCATGAGGGATATTTTGGGTATTTCACCCAAAATTGATTACGAGGGTCTTGGATGCAAAATGAACCCCTTGTTTGCATTTATGGACCCCATAGGTTTAATTAGACTTTAACCGCAAAATCTCGTTTCATTTGTAGGATTTTGGTTAAAGTTTACAATTTCTCTTTTTTAATTTTGGGTCCTTGAATTTGTGATTGTACCTGATCTGCTAATTTTCATTGCAGGTTTGCTATGTCTCCACGACGGTCGTGTTTTCACAGGAGTCACTCGACTTCTCAACATAGCGAGAGGGAGACCCCTATATCTTCCTCATACGGGGGTGAGCTTTTATAACTCTTGCAAATTTTATATTCTGTACTTTGCACCCTCGTTTGTCTCCTTTGCGAGTCATTCGGGACGAGCCGATGTCCTCCTTCACGGGGATTAACACTTTAAAGGACGTGTTTTGCTTGGCCAATACATGTCTTCAGGCATATGGGGCGATTTCATGCTGTATTACACTCCATGGGGCGGGGTATATTATCACGTTATTTGCGTGATAATATACATTGTCCCTCCCGTATAAAACAGTTGAAATCGTCTCACCAATCGACTAAGTAGTGACTCTATCTTGCCGATTCGTGAGATGAGTTCAACTCCTTGTCTAGTTTTAGGAACAATTTTCTAATTGTGCATAATCTATTTAGTTGAATTTCCTACAAATGGGTTCTCACCTCATGCCATGAGCGGTTGTAGCAGGGAAACTTTCGCCACTAGTGCTGATAAGCTGCTTATTGGTTCAACTCCTCAGTTTGAACTGGCTAGACCTAAGGAGGCTCCTCAGCTAGTACGAGATGGGGGTCATCACACTTTCCGATAGTTGATCATAGATGCTCTCCTTACTAAAGACTCCAGCTCTACTCAGGCTTTGAAGAAGCTGGATTTGTCATGCCCCGCTTCCCAAAATATCAGAGAATCAGAACGTGAACAAGCCCGCGACGTATTAGACTAAGAAGAAATATACCAGACCTTCTACTCAATCTAATACGCTAAGCGTCAAGCAATATAAAGCAAAGTCATAGGTCCCCGATCACAGTAGTGACAATATAAAAAACAACTCAGAATAAAGAAATGTCATATCACAAATGGGAATAACATCCGAGACATAAAGTTTGGGTCAAACATGCCCTTATTACAAAACAGTCCAACTGAATGCTGAAGAGATACAAAGATATATCAATCAACGAAAATAGAAAGAACTACAAAAATAAACTGGGACCACCAACTAATAAAAGAAAAGACTAAGCTTCGGCTTCTTCTTCTACTCTGTCTGCAAAGTACTCTTGCTAAGAATACCCGGGCCTTGGCGTGTCTCCGAGCTGGACTTGACTGTCCTCTAAGTCTGACGTACACAAGAGAAAACATATAATGATCTTAAAATTTAATACTAGTTAAAATAAATTTTTTAGTATTTTAAAATATTTAATTATTATTTTTAGAAGAGTATTGTATTTTTCTCGGCCTTCTAGAATTTTCTATGATTTAAAAGTCCAAATTTTATATTTATTTAAATAATTTTAATATTTATAAATTTATTTTGTACGGTAAAAATTTTTGAAATTAATTTGTTGTGTTATCGGTACTATTACGTGTTATTTTAAATAATATGTTGTATTATTAATATTATTACGCATTATTTCATATAATACATTGTATTATTAATTACGTATTATTTGTATAATTTGTCTTATTATTTCTACTATTACATATTATCTGTCGTATTAGTATAGCTGGTACGTTTTACTGTATATAATATTATCCCATAATTATTTAATTTTAAACGTAAGTAAATATATTTTTATTATTAATTATTCTCATTTAATTGTATAATATGTGTATATTTCGACTATTTCGTATCAACTGTTGTATTAGCACAACATGTATGTTTTTATTTATAGATAATTATTCTATAATTATTTTAATTTTTAAATATCAGTAATTATTTATTTTAATTAATTTTCGTTTAATTATCCCTAACCCTAACCCTTGCATAATCCAATATATATACCCACCTCTCTCTCTCTCTCTCTCTCTCTCTCGTTTTCTTATTTTCATGCCGCCACCTCATTCTCTCTCCTCTCTCTCCCTCTCTCAGATCCCACTCCGATCACCCGTCCAACGCACCTGAACCCAACTGCTGACCACCGCCAGCCTCGTCGCCCTCAGTCGCGAGCCAGCGCCACCCGTAGCGCCCTAACCTTCAGCCGCCCCTACTCCCCCTACATCTCTGTCGGCCTCCCTCACACCGCCATCATCCCACGCCTCCCCGCCTCCTGCAGCCCACGCCCCAACCTTCAGCCGTCCTCTCCCCCATCTCGTGCCGTCCTCTCCCCCTGCGTCACTGTCGGCCTCCCTCACACTGCCATCATCCCACGCCTCCCCGCCTCCTACAGCCTGCGCCTCCACTCGACGCCGTCTCTCTCCCCAGTCGGCCTCCCTCACTCCCACATCTCCTCCCTCAGCCACACCACGCCCAAACCTCAGCAACCCTGACTGTCGCTTCCCTCTCCCCCGATGCCGTCGACCCCTCGCCGATGCGGACCAGACCCAGCCGCGCCTCTAGCCTACCGTCCGCCCCCGCGGTCATCCGCCCCGCTACCTTCGTCGAACCCTCGCCGTCTGCCCCCTATCTCAGCCCGCGAACAGCGCCGATAACCGTGCTCAGCCGCCGTCCGAGCCGCCGACCCGTTGCCCCATTGCCGGACAACCCCTCGCCAGAGTCTCCTCCGACGTCGCACTCCACCACGCCAGATCCAACCTGCACCATCGACGTCAACTCGTTCGACGTACCGAGGCAAGATCTCGCCTCTAAATATGTTTTGTTTTATAATTATTATCAATTAAATGATTAGTTAGATATGGTAATGGTGATAATGTGCATATTGTGAATATTTGGTGTGGAATGTTGATAAATAGTATTAGATAGTATTTTAGTAATAATAATGAGATATTTTATGGTAATTATATCTAAGGATTAATGAACATGAAATGATAGATTTTTATAAGATATCGATAATTTTATATAATTACATCTAAGAATTTACGGACATGAAATGACAAGTTAGGTGTTATAATTAGAATTTACAAAATATTATCGAAAATGAAATAAATTAAAGGTAAATTATAAAATAGGAAAATGTTACTATTCATACAGAAAAGAATTTA